>VOQK01002550.1:0-12283 GCA_015052645.1 Benitochromis conjunctus
ATTTTCAAATGCACCTGCAATGTCCAGTGAAAAAGACTTCTATCATATATTATTATAACATATAAGGTGCTTGCTACATACTGGTTATGTGAAGGCAAACACAACAATGTATCAATTGATGTTTGCGTCTTTTTTTATTATTAAATATATCAAAGCAAATTAATACACAGCAAAATTGTGCTGAGGGCAGGCAGTGGCATCCAATTGAACAATTGAGCTAAAAAGGGGAAGGTCAGAGTTCTAAGACAGAGTTCAAAAAGGGTGGCACAGCTTCTTTGTTTTCAATTTTTTGTGTTTTTCTCTCTCTTTTTATAGGTGGCGTAGAGCTTTGTTTTTTTCATTGTTCCAAGTTTTCAGACAGTAAAGGACTCAGCATGAGTATGGGTGTATATCTCGAACAACAACAGCAGTACTTATGGAACCAGCAAAACATATTCTGGACGCAAGACCAGAGACTGCAAGCAAATGGAAGAGCAATGAATGTCAAAGCAGGAATGTCTAGTTGGTCTTTATGTGTGGATGGTCTCCCTAAGAGACAAGAACATTAGTGTTAAAAGGGTAGTTTTAGAAACGGTGGTGGTTATGAAGTCGAGTGTATAAATATTATCTTCTAGTTAGAGGACCTGTCTCATGTAGGGTCCTGGTTTTCTGACCCTTTATGTCAGGTGACATGGTTTCAGTGTTTCTTCTTGCTGGACTTCTCAATCATGGTCTCCACCACCATGGAAGTTTCCTCATAACCTTTCATCTTGCGGCCATTGGAGAACTTTTCCACAGACTCCACAACCTCCACCTTCTCATAAGTCATGGCATCTGGAGTAAAACTAGTCGAGCTGGTGCTGGTGCTAGTGCTGGAACTTGAACTGGAGCTGGTGCTGGCACCACGAGGTGCAGGCTTTGGAGTAGGCCCGCTTGGGCTGCTGTCATCCCTAGTTTTTTTGGGATGTTTAGCTGACGGGGTGGGATCTTTGGGGGCAGAGTTTGGGCCAGAGGGTGGAGATACTGGTCTTGGCTCCTTTGAGTGAGGTTGAGGCTCTCTATTGTTGTGTTTACCTTTTTCTCCGTTATCCTTATTTATTCCACCCTTTTTATCCTCCTTTCCTTCTCCTCCAGAGGAGGGCACGGTTGGACTGAGAGGCCTAGGATCTACTATGGGTTGAGGAGGTGGAGGGGATGGTGTGTCACGTCCATAAGGTTCATAGGGGGGCATCATTCCATCTCTGATAGTAACAAAGATGCGGCCTGCTGATGGTGTGGAGGTGTAGAAGCAGGGATCTAGGTAGCTTCCGTCACCGGTGACAAGCACATAACGACCCTTGGTGTAGAAATCAGCGATTGGCTCAGGCTTCTTGTACTTCCTCATTCTTTCTCTGACAATGTTACAGAGAGTGTCAAAGGCTTTGCTAATCTGAGCTCCGTCTGGAACATCCTGTGGAGACACTCCACTGAGAACAGGTCCCTGCTCTTCTCTCTTCACCCCCTCCTCTTGCACCTCCTCAGACTGGACCCCCTTCGATTCTTCATTTGGACCCTCTCCACCGGCTCCATTTTCTTCCTCCTGGCCACTGTCCATCACATCTTTTGGGGTCAGATCCTTCTTCTTCAGGACCTTCTTAGCCAGTATCTTCTGTCGTGGCTTGATACTGGTGATCTCCTGAATAGCCTGCGTGATATCTAGACACAAATGAGGTTGTGGGTCAATTACATATAAATAACTTAAAAAAAAAGAAAATATAAATAAATAAAAAATGTATGTGCTCGCACTACAAAATCTTTGCAGATTCTAAATATTATAAGGACACTGCTTTTGTTAGACATAATCTCTAAGGACACATGTTGGTGTCTCAACTATAATGACTGAAAGTAGCTGTTTTATGTTCTTGGTGACCTTACCTCTCCCTCTGCTTGATGCAGTAGATCTGGGAGTGTAGCGGTAATTGGGGGTAAGCAGGGTAATGGGAGTGCCAATTATTGCTGAATTCAACCTACAGGAACGAGAGCAGTAAAATGTTACAGAGTGATGTTCTGAACAGTTTTCCTGTGCAGGAAAACCTGATCATTCATATGATTCAAAGGATGAAATAACACATAAATAACCTAAATACAGGCAATCTTACATGAAAAGAAAAACCCTCGGACACATTTGTTGTCGCACAGTGCCATCTGTTGGCTGATTGCACTGAGAAAATAAACCTACTGTATGTCATATGGAGCAAATCTAACCTCCTTCGACATTAGTGAGGACATGGCCTTAGGCCAAGTGACCAAAGGGTCTTTCAGGAAAGTGGAGTTTTTCAGTGATCCTGGAAGTTATGCTGGCAGTTTTGGCTTTAAGTGTCAAAAAGGCCACAAAAGTGTTACGTAAATACTTGCCCAGTTACAAATTCCCAATGAAATTATTAATGTTTTAAATTTTAACGTTTTTACATGCAATTAAAAGGATGTTTGGCAAGAGGTACATCAAATTTGTCTTGTTTTGAACTTTATATTTTTCTTTTCTTTTGCCCATCACTTCCCAGCTTGTTATGGCATATAGCTCCATTGCCGAAGGCTTTCTCACAGGGGGCTGTCTGATTCTTTCTCTCTATTACTGTAGGGTTTTTAGAGAGATAATATTTACAGAAACTTGCACTGCCTAAATCTATGCTGATCTCAGAAACTTTTTAAATTTTTAAAATGTTTTTTTTAAAATTACATTTATTTTAGCTGCTGCAGGACTATACTCATGCTGACTGTGTGATTAGACCTTTTTAGCCATGTGATAATTTGTCTGTTTAAATGAATATATTGCTCTTACATTTCTATCGGATTTACTGGGAGACAGCACTGACATTCCTGTTAGTGATCCCTAAGTGAAGTGAGCAACTAATGTTCTCATTCAGGTCTGTGCGAGTGTGTCTTTATGTGTAATAGAAGCAAAGTGGTGTTAGCCTACCTGTTATCTTCATTCTCAATGATCCTCTTGTACCTCTCCAGCTCATTCTCAAGGGATGTCTGGTACATTGCCAGGTGGCGACATTCATTGGTGTACTTCTCCAAAGACCTCTCAGTTTCCTCAATCTCTTTCCGCAGAGATTCGATTTTCTCGTTGTACATTTGAATCTCATCGTCATAGCTCTCCTGGGTGTTTTTGATGGCTTGCTCCAGCATTGTAGTCTGATAGAATAGACAGAGGCAGAGAAGAATAGATAATGGTGATTATAGGGAGAAATTCACATGTTATTAACGGTAATGCAATGTGTCTAAAAAACATTATGAATGAACTAAATTCCACTGTATGCATTGTTATTATATCCACAGAGTCGAATAGACAGGTATGTATAGTGCATAACAAAAACTGACTGAAGATCATTACTTGTGCATTTAGCAGAGGTTTGAAATCATGTGCTTCGAAATCAGTACAGACAATATATTTAATTTTGAGCTATCTGTGCTATTGAAATAAAGCACTGTTGTGTTTCTCTTTCATGAAAGGAAACACTACCTTGACAAAACTACCTTTTATCTTTTTAATCTTTGATAGCACGGCCATTGCTGACACCTAGTGGCACATTTGCAGCATCTTTTGGTGTGACATAACAGAGGCTGTTATGTGAAAACCTGTTTAAAGGGGACCTGTTACCTCCAGTTCAAGCTTTGTGTTTCAACTTTTGGATTTTGCTAGAATAGCTTTAAAGGATCCTTATTTCTCAGTCCAGGGTTTTGCACTTAGAGTGAGAGTTGAATGTATATCTAAGGATATCCACTGATGCAGATATCTTACAGATCCGAAAAAAAAAGAGACTGAAACACAATATTTAGAGCAGCAGATTGATATATTTACTGAAAAGATATAAACTATTGTAAATAAATTGTATAACAGCCCACTCTATGCATTAGAAGAAAAATGACAGATTAATTAGACATGGAAATACATACACGGTATATTTGAGTCATCTTTAACAAAAGCACACAAAATGCAGTTTCTCGAAGGTGCAAAGATATAAGAATAAATACTGATTTTTGGAATTTTGGTCTGAGAAAAAACAAATAATGAGCTGCGTGATATTGTAGTCTCTCAGATATGTATTTTGCCACTGAATAATGTTTGCAAAATTAGACCAAATGAATTATCAGTTTCACTCTCTAAAAATGAGCTTAGTTACGGCAGCCACTGGAAGTCCGGGCTGGTCTTTGTGGAATATAGTTTTCTTCTAATAAAAACACTCTTGGCTCCTTTGAGAAATCCTTTTGTGTGCTTCTATAAATATCAGCTTGGCGATAAAAAAGAAAGAAAGAGCGAAGAAAAGAAAAGAAAAAAGAAAAAACATGATGTAATTAAGGCGAAACCTCCTGTTGTCATGGTGACCCACCTCAGCCTGTAGTCGCTGTTTCTGGGCCTGTAGCTGGCAGAGGGCACTCTTGTATTCCTCCAGCTGGCTCTGTAGCGCTGGTACTTTTCTTTGGGCCAGCAGCTTCTCCTGCTCCTTCACACATGGAGCACAAATCAGTGAACACATGCAGACAAATGCAGTGTGTACAGCATGAAGGTAATACCACACATTCTTAGTCAGCAGTAAGATCTCTCTTCCTGAAATAAAGTAATTTTTTAAACCTAAAGGCTCAAGAATTTTGCAACTTTTTATGCTAATTTTAAATTCATTGTAATCTCATGCAACAGCCAACTATTCTTCTCTTAACAGTTTGTAATTTTCAGTACTTATCGGCAGTTCTGTTGTTGTCGTTGAAAGTGACATTATTAACATTCACATATTTTTTTCCAATGCATGCTTGAAACGTAACATCCCGGCTACTGCTACTATTCTGACAATCTCTAATACACAAGGCTGTTCTGCTGTAAAACAAAAGGTTAAACTAAGAGGACGTTTAGATAAATGTTCATAATTACTCACATTGCATTCATGGCAAGGCATTCAAACTGCTGGCAGGCCAGTGAGTCAAATACAGCATACAAAGATTCATTACATGAACTTGCGAGGTAAGCTTGGCTCACAACCTGCCCAGAATGTGTTTTTTTAATTTTGCCTCAAAGATAGAGAAAGTCACATCTGCATCACTGAAGTCACAAGCTGGTGTGCTTCTCTGTCCTTCAAAATGTATCCATTTATAAGACTGAAATAGCTTAACTGTTATTATATAGCTTAAAGGTTTAGACAAATAAGTTTATTTCATTTGTTTTCATTCAAAGCAACTATAAAAAAGAATCCAAGAAACATACAAAAGATTTCACATTACTTACAATTATTTATTGCTACCAATTAATATTGCATATATAGGCGAAGTGCTATGTCTCACAATTTTCTCATAAAATGCCCATACCAATATTTTTACCAAAAGACTGCTTTGATTTGTAAAGACGACATGAAAGATTAAATTAATACAATGTGACATGTTAAAGTCTAACTGGACAAACTGGTAGTTTCAGTACTCTGCGGTATACATGTATTTGAAGTTTTTGAAACCTCCCTGGGGGTGACTATACCTCTAAAAAATACCCTCATTTGTCTTTTTAAGACAAAAAGAGTACCCCATTTCAACCCAGTCAAATATAATAGACTAGACTAGAACAGAATAAAATAGAATAGCCCTTTATTGCCACCGTACACGTGCAACGAAATTAAATCTAGCAATTCAAAGTGGTCTGTCGATTTCAAAGGCCACACAGTTTCCATATTCATCAGCAGTCAGTGTCCTCCTGTGTCCTTTATGGAAACATCTGGAACTGCCATGCATGCACAAGTCATGCCCACTTGCTTACATTTTATTTTCCACTGGATGTCAGCTCAGCACAGCACAACCAAGAGTTGTGGCTCTTTGTTAGTACCCGCAGAGACTTAATTCAACCAATTAAACAATTTCTGCATTTAGAGTCGACATGCCTCTGAGAAATGTTTATATAAATAAATCTCCAATTTGCCACACAAACGCTTGTCACAGTGGCGCAGCTACTAGAAAATTAGCATGCACAGCCGTTCTTCACAGCATTTGCTTCATTATGTGCCCTGACACTCTCATACTGCAGGCCTGTCAATGTGTCTGGATGGCAGTGTGACTGTCTCTCTCCTGTGCTTTCTGCACATGTACTCACACACATATACAAAAACACAGATGCAGTCACAGGCAACCAATTGGACAGAGAAGCCAGTAACCTCATCAACCCCAGACACGTAGCCGGGGCTGGCACACATGCAAACACCGTCGTCTCCCCCAGGGAAGCTGTACACACTCATACACACACACAATGACAGCATTAGTGACCTCACCTCAGAGATGCCAACTGACACATTGGAAACAAGGGGAAGCGTCTGGTTGATTTGCTTTAAAATGTTTACATAGGTTTGGATCTCTGCGAGGTTCTATGGAGAGAAAGACAATATAAAAGGAAAGTTTTAGTAAGAAAACTCTGCAAAAGTAAAAATAAAATAATAAAAAAAATATCTGTAACTCGTCCACTTTCCAGACTCAAATCTTCAGCTAACAAACGTCTCTCTTTTCTTTATCACAATCTACTGAAAATCATCTGAAAATGAAATATTTGATAAAAGCCTTTCATTTAGCCGAAATTTATTTATAAATGGTATTTACTTCAAGCATGGCCAAGACTTTCCAAATCCTTTTGTAACAGGATGAACTCAGATTCTACTAAGAGAAGCTATAGTCCTTCTTTCCATAAGGATACTTCAAAGCTCGAGACCACAAGCCCAATATTCATGTGAGAGGACTCTATTGTTTCTGACATAATACACTAACAGTAGTGCCCATTGATCTGCTCATGATCTCAGTATTGCATAGTCATGTATTAATTCATTACCAAATGCACCGCTGGGTGAAAGTAAAAAGGAGAGAAAATGCTTAGGCGTGAAATTCTGTGCAAAGTATGCCGTCTTGCTTTGTTTCAGTATTTTTGCAGCCATTGTTTTGGACCTTCTAGCTATTGCTACATCACAAAAGAGTGCTTTCCAGTCATATGATGAGAATTTTCTGAGCAAAACTTCTGCACTCACATCACCGACAGTAAATTCACAAATCCCCAGGAACATCATAATATATCCACTGGCAATAATTTCAAGGATTTGAGTCACAACAAAGAGTTGCAGCCCGAGGTGGGCTGCCTGGTCAAAAGGAACAGGTCTGAGTGGGGATAGGCAATAAATCGAGACAAAAAAAACTCCCTTGAGTTTATTTATGTTGTCAAAAAACAATTTCAAGATGCCACAGCGTAATTAAACACTGAAGGGGGTATTAGATGAGCTCTCGTTGTTTGTAGTTGATAAAATAATTTGTGTTTTATAGAGTTTTATCCATTTAAATAGATGCTTTAAAGACACGTTTCATAAACAAGCAGAGGATTTTTAGAGAAAAGCCTAATCCATGTCATTACAGCATTTGCTTATTGTCCCTTTAAATTAGCATAATTTGTTACTGTAAATGAGTTTTGAAGAAAACGTAATGCACAAAGCATGACAATGACTTTTTTTTCCTACATTTTCTTTCTTTTCAGCAGTATAATATCTGCTGATAGCAACTAAAGTATTAGCATTGCTAATTATGAACCCTAAACAGAAGTTAGGTAATAATAATCTCATTTAAATATGGGGGAAAAAATCCATGTTTTTTAGTAATATTTAATAAAGTTGTGCTTTTGTAGACTACATATAGCCTCAGAAGAATCTGGTGTGGTGTAAATTTTTCAAGTAGCAAACATAATATTTGATCAAGATCTGTCTAGAAAAGATATTGCCATGTATAACCAATAAATAAATATAAAATAAAATATAGTAATCTAGGTGACTTAGGCAAACATGCTTGGTTGCTATGTCGCTATGTTGGCTGTTAATACTATTCACTGCCAGAACAGAAGTCAGATCTCAGTGAGCTCTTAATGCCTTCTTGCTGAGAATACTTAATGTATGATTAAATAACTTAAGCGGATTAGTAGTTAGCAAAGCTCAATGAGAAATTTCCTTTTTTTGCTTCAGGTTAACTTTGATCATTTCCCATTAGAGTACCGACCTTCTTGTGTCTGTCTCTGGTGGAACTGATGTCATCCTGCAGGAACTGAGACTGGATCTGGTACTCCAGGTTTCTCAGCAGAGCGCTGTCAGCCTCCTGCAGGTAAAGAGACCCAAGAGGGAAAATAATAACTGAGCACCACAATGTGATTTTTTTTTTCTTTAACAGCAACATCGAAGTGACAGATTGCATTCAAATAACAATGCAGAAAATTCTCTACTGTCCCATTTAGTGTCATAGTGGTAGCGCTCTGGTATTTTCAATCCAAATTAATTATATCTGATCCTTTATACTGATATATTTTTCTTCAGATGAAATATCTTTTCATTGTGGTGCTGCTTTTCTTCAATTTTTAATACACAGAAGAATGGAAAAAAAAAGCAAACTTTAATTTTTCAAAAATATCATGTTCAAAGCGTTTTAAGTTTCGACTTACACGTGCTCCGCACTTAAATGTTAGAAAGTAACAATGCACATTTACTAAAACGCAGTCATAAATGTCATTTTGTAGGGGTGCTTAAACAAACATAGCTTTAACCATAGATATTACCTTGTTTAACTGTTCCAGTGTGCCTCGAAGCTGCTCCTGATAATCACATTCATTTCTGTATCTGAACGACAAAAGATCTCATTTGTGTGTTCATATAAAGCCAGAGTACAGTTTGATGTTTTCATAGTAAGCTACAGCTGAATATACACTATATACCAGCACATTATTTTTATATAATGCCCTGCTGACATTGTAAGCTCACAGTGAGAGAGCATAGCTGAACAAACTCTGTTGTTTTTGTAAGGTGTCAGAGTAAAAAATCCAGAATATACATGCTGAAATCCACCTCCTTCACCTGCTAATTCAACCAAAGCTGGTCAATGTTATTCTTAACTGATCAATAATGCTGCAAGACTGCCTGCAGATAGATGATTACAAGGCCTTTCTAGACAGTTCCAATTAATCAACCGATTCACCTTATTTACAAAAAAAATCTCTCTCTCCCTCTCTCTGTTTTTCCTAATAGTATAGTGGAGACTTGGATATACTTCGGGCTTTACTTCACAAACATTTGAGACTTTTTCTTATGACCCTGGAGTAGATAAGGATTAGAAATGGATGGATGGATGGATGGACATTTGCTTGTGTTGCTTTTTTGTTATGGGTTAAAAAAAACATAATCTGATTCCTTTATACAGTACATAGCATTATCACAATTTAATGTCTAACATTGTGTTTTATAATTACTAGTGACACAGTATTGCACATATGATTTGAAGTATTATATCAAATTTTCCTGAATGCCCTATTCTGATTCTTGATTATCGAATTGGATAATCTGAAGCCTTTTTTAAAAATGCCATGCTTCTTGCAACAATTGTCATCATCATCTTAGTATTGGGTTCATTAGCATTCTAATGATATTTCTATATTAATGACATTTTTCTCATTACTGTATATCTGAGGAAGAAGTTTGACTGCTTACACACATAAAACACCAGCCACTACCCACTCCCTTACTTGTTGGTATATTCATCCAGCATGCGGCAAGCATCCTTCAGCTCCCGCTGCAGCTTGGCACGGTCGGAGAACAGCTCTCGAATGCGCTGCCTGTTGACTTCAGTCTGCTCTGTGAAGGCCTCCTCCAGGCCGCTGGCCTCTTCCATTCGCTGCAGAGTCTCCAGCTGCTTGCGGAACACGGCATTGCGCTGCTCTAAGACTCTTGCCCTGTTGATGTACCGGGCAAAACGGCTGTTGAGCTCCTGGAGGCTCTCCCAGCCCTGGATGGCTGAGATACCTGCAGATTCTTCAGCATCCTCCTCAAAGATATCTGAGCGCTCATACTTTTCCTTGTGCACCTCATGCCGGTAGCTGGTCTTAAACATGATGGCACGCTTCTCTCCCCTGGACTGGTGGTATTCCCGGAGTGCTTGGTCCCCCTTAGCACCTTTAATGTGTGAAAACTTGGTTGCTCACCCTTGACTGTCTCATGCTAGACTGAGCACTGCACAGTAGTGGCTGATGGCGAAATAGCCCCCCAAACCACCCTCTGGCTGTTGCCATGCATGCTCTGAGCCTGGGGGCTTCCAGAGATTATTGTTGCCTTTGTGGCAGAAAGTAGAAAAGCAATATTGTTGATGACAAAGCAAAACCAAAAAGAAAACACAAATGGCCGGCACACGAAATCACTGGGATGTCACGCACCATTGTTTTGGTTCTTAGTCAGCTGCTTTCTAGATCCCTGGCAGCCTGGATATTGGCACACCACAGGACACAGGGGAAATTTCATGTAGTGCAGTTTGTGGGAGGTGTGGTATCACAATTCCTGCCGAAAGTGGCTACTTGTTGACACTCTATGTGCTTTTGTTTATATTTACAAGTTGATATTGATTGCGTTTTGGTTTATAACCTCAAAGGTATTGCACAACAAATGTATTAACATTAACGCTATTACAGAAGCCATGTGAGTAGATTCAGAGATATCCAGTATAGTCAATTGTTCATAATTGGTTTTTATTCATTTCCAACAGAAGCAATAAATGCAAGAACCATGACAAAACTGAAATAAGTCCTGACCTAAACACATACAACTTTTCTTCAATTTTGTACTTGCACATTGTGTTAGTTGTTTTGACTTCAAATCAAGTCGCAGAGCTCTGTCAAGTGAAAAGTAAAGTAGAATATCTGTGTTTTGCTGAAAAGGTGGCTCTGAAGCAGAAACATGACAATTTGCTACTAATAAAATGAAAGCCCCTTTCCGCTTTGGAATTAGATTCTTTCTCTTGCACTTATTGTCATACTTAGCAGAGCTCAGAAACAGTCAGAGTGGTGAAAGTGACGGACGACCTAGGAAGAGAGCTTCCTTCTAGTGTGTTTTGATCTGCCAAAGTCCCTAATCACCCACATTTGAATGCCATCAGAGTGATGTACTATGAAGTGAGAATAATGGGTTTATGCTATGTCGAGCTGGTGGCCCTCTTTTTATGTGGCTAAATCACCATGGTAACATATAGACTGAACACATAACGTGGCTATGTTCACAGTTTTGCTTTACATGTTTTACAGCCAGTATAGATTTTTTGTTAGATGAATGCATTTTTTATGTCCAACTTGTTACACTAAGTTGTACTTCACTAGAGAGCCACAGCTGTAAAATTACAGCAGTGCAAACAGTGCATTTCATTGTCACTGAAACATGCATGTGTTAATTTAGTAATGTGGAAAATGTCAGTTGTTTTTATATTTGATTCTAATCTGCCGCTAGGTTCGTTTTAAAATGCTGGAACTGCAGCTACTGAAACACACACCAAGAATACTTATTTGTTCAGTATAATTTCACATTGATCTGCTGACAAACTAAAGTGATTTCCATCTGTCTATCAGGCTACGAGACAGTAACATTTAATGTTTAAATGCATGCAGTTGAAACTTTCAGAGCTCTAATGTGTAGCCATTGTGGCAAAAAATAAACAGCAGCACTGAGAATGCACTCAGGAATAAATTAACTCAAATTAAAATGTTTATTTTGTCTCTCTGTGCGCTAAGTCCCCAAATTAATCATTTTTGACAGTATTATTTCCTGTCTTATTTGCAACAGTGTTGCTAATATTCTTTATAGACTTTTTTTTTGCCATTTTATCATTGTGAGGTGATAATGTCTCTAAGTGGAGTAGGCGGCGCTCACAAGCATCACTTTGTGCACAAGATGAGTCATATGACGCATGAATCCCCCCCTTTATCTGGATTCACACAGAGCCTGAAGCAGAAAGCCTGGCTTAACATAGAAGGCTGAAAACTACTGACATCATACCTGATATCTCTGACTGGGGTTTTAGGTTTTTCCAAACCAGCTAACCCAAAGAAAGCCTAGCTGTGTTAAACTTCCTTTGTAGTACTGGTCATTAGTGGAACTGCATATCAAACCCAAGGACCAAGTCTTCCTTACTATATGGTTACTGCCCTATGTGTTGAGTCACTGCCGTTAGTGAGTTTGCATTTGTAGGAATGCTTTACCATTTATTTTTATGCGGTTTTTCCCCTGTTTGTGTTTCTAGGGCAAAGAAAGCACTGGAGTACACTATTGTAATATTTGTTTCCATAAATTTAGTTTACATTTTCAACACAGTGCGGGGTTTTTGTTTGATGTTTTAGCTTTCAACCTCCTGACATTTATTTGCTTTTTTTCCTATGACCTGAGCTGGCTGTCTTTGTCAATATTTCAGTTGTAGGTAAATGCCATTTTATTGCTATACTGAAAAGTTGTTGAGGTCTTTGTCTAGT
>VOQK01002552.1:0-10674 GCA_015052645.1 Benitochromis conjunctus
GTCGCATTTAAAACCGCAACACAAAAAAGAAAAAGCCTGGTAGTGGGTATTTAACCACATTCCACACAAAAACAATAAGGGGAGGTTATATCCCTTCACTGAGAAGACCTTTACATTATAGAAGTCAATACAAGAAGTCATTGCTCATTATTTATGACTTGAACGTCTCATATTCATAAATTGCTATGACAGTTATTTTGTGTTAATTTAATGTTAATATAACTTCCCACTAATTAAAACAATTCAAAGTAAATTGGACTTTAATTTAACGTTTTGTATCCTTAGAAAATTGGTTGAGAATTAAGTGAGTGCACAAATCCCCCGTCCCCATAGACACACATTAGGAAATATGGCGTAGCCACCTTGTAACAATATTGAAACACAAGGTAACGTATTAATAAAACTAAAGTCTGGTTACTACAATAGTAAATATGCAGAATTTTAATGGGTGTTGAGGCCACTCACACATGCTTTGTGCAGTGTACTAGTGGACTGAGCCACTGTGACGTTCATGAGAGTTTAACTCAAAAAAAATTATTTTCCAGTCTACATTTAAACTAATAGCCTTCACTGGGTTTAATAATATTTAACATTAAATAGTTATATATTTAAAGTGACGGCTTGATGATTGCAGTGAGGGGTGCTATACCTCCTCATCCTCCCCTTTAATTTCCACCAATGATTGCACTGACATGACATAATTTTAGAGGGGGTGGGGGTTCCAATCAAATTTCCCCTTTAGCCCCACCTCTGGATACCTTTGGCATCTAAGTACCACACTCTTCATAAACAACCTCTGTGTTTACCTGCTCATTCGTGCTGTGACAAAGGTCAGTTTTAAACGATTGCGCCAAATGATTTTTGAATGTATTCTTTATTTAGATTCAACACAACTATACAAAGTCTTTACACAATCTCATCTCATTACATTGCTATTTTACTTTAATTTAACTGAACCGGAGCTAGGGAAACATCCATATCCCAAAATACAGGAATGGTTAAAATCACAAAAAAAGAAAAGTGAAATAAAAGACCAGTGGAATAGACAATGTAATCAATTCAGATATTTAAAAGAAAACAAAAGGATTTTAAGAAATCAGCATTAATAAACAGCAGTAACACAGCTCTGTCTTGATATCTGCTACCATGATACTTAATGCAAGGTGTTTGTTTTGCTCTGGCTTACATCATGTACCACACGTACTAATACAGCTTTTCACATGTAACTGAGGTGTTTGGTTTCATAGCTCAGAGATGGCGAGTTTTTTCTTCTTCTTCAGTCATCTGAGAAACATCTAGTCAGAATGTATTGCTGGAGTCATCTCTCTATTATTGTCATGCTATAAATGTTTCTATGCAACCAACACCAACTGGTCACTGTTGCTATAGAAATATAGGACACTAGAGGTGCGTCATGTCTTTCAATACTAATAAGAAGTTACAGTCCTGTTAACAATACTGCAGAGAGAGTGCCCGAATGGATATGGAATTTGGTTAGGTATGGATGGGGTGTGACGAAGTGTGTGTGTGTGTGTGTGTGTGCACGTCTGCATATCATGTAAACACTCACACAAAGAAGTACATATTGCACACGGCATGCTTACAGCAGTAGTAACACGTATTTTACCTCATGTTTGCTAGAGAGTGCTAGCTGAGATGTTCACATCAACACACGGGCAGTCACGATTCTTTATGAATTAATCAAAATCTATCAGTAGCTTTGATGCGTCTGAAGAAACCTCCACATCTAATATAAATGTTTCATAAAACACAAAGATAGTAATCCAACTACAGGAACAGAGAGGGCTGTCATAAGGAACTGTGGACTCCTGTTGCAGCACAGTGACGATTGAAAAAGGAACACCACTGCCTCTTTAGGATAAGTGTTCTAGCCCTTCACAAATTCACATCACGCAGACAGGCAGTGTTAGAAACCACACTTGAAATGTAGCCCCAAGATGCCACGGAGGACGATGGGTCAGAGTCAAAGGATGCAAAGTGTTAACTAATAATATGTGATGTGGAGGTGTAGGTGATGAGCTCAGCCTCCAAAATACAGATCAAGTGATCTATACCCGCTGATGCACACTGCAGCTCCTGGGAAATCCGTGGACAGAAAACAATGGAGTAAAAAAAAATCATAAATAAGAAATGATCCGAACAGGTTTCATGCTCGGAGGAAATATAAAAAAAAAAGATTCATTATTCATTCATAATAATTTAGAAACAGCTGTCCAAAATGTAAGTTAATTGGTAATTGCTACTTCTGCAAACAATGACAGCAAGATTATTATATGGTAGACGTTGTTAGATAATAAGCTGTGTTGTGAAAAATCCAGTACAACAGGAAGGTAACATTGCTCTATTTAATACCACCATGGTACTACATATCTACGAAATGTCTATACATCTTAGCAGCACTTTGGTTAGAGGCTTGCTTGATAAATTGCCAAACCAGCACTCTTTAATGGGACATAAATTATATATGTACATAGTGTAATGCAGGGAGAAAGTGACACAGGACTAAATATTTGGTGGCCTACTGAACATTCACATTTACATGAGATACATTTGTATTACAAGGAAAATCACCCACAAAAATGAGGGAAAAAATCGCTATATTACAGAACATAACGACACACAACAGCAGTGACATTCGTTATGTCCTGTGTCTGACAGAGAGCATTAGTTTTGTACATGATAGGATTGAGAGATTTATATATTTATATACATGTTCTGACATCTTTCTTTAAACACAGCTTCTATTTTGTTTGCTGTCAAAACTCTTCCCAAAAAGAAACAAATGATCTGCAGTTACGCAATATCTTGAGCACACTCTTCTCTTGTTATTTTCACCCAATACAAAAATGTGTAAACTTGGCACAGCCTCTCTGCTATAAACTCTGTACATAGTGCTGGGTCTATACTGCACTGGTTAATTGGGCACATTTGTAATTGGGCGTTGGCGTCTGTTTAGTTACTTTAGAGTTAATCCACTTGGGACTGAGGGGATTAAATTTGCATTTCATTTACAGCCTAAAGACAGCGTTTATGAATTTGTGTTATTATATTATAATAGATTTGCTTAGAACCTGATAATACATCAAGAGGGACACTGCAGTTTGGCATGCCTTTAATTTTTCCTCCGTGTTGGTTCTTAATAAGTTTAATATTTAATAATGTTCTTCCTGATGAAACCTTAGAGACATTGGTAAGTGATGACTGTTTCTGTGAGTGTGTGCATGAGTCTAATCAGCCTCCCCTCAGATGCTTGTCTGCAGGTCCCCATTGAGAAGCGTACTCTGGGTCTCCGTCGGGTCATTCATCATGCGAGATTTGTCCTGCCGGCTATCACTTCGATCAACCTCGTCCAGCCCTCCCACATTTTTAAGACACAGGACATTTTGGAAACTCTTCTTGAAGTTCTCTGATAAGAAGGCATAAAGGATGGGGTTAGCGCAGCTGTTGGCATATCCTAGAACCACCACGAATGCAAAGGTACTTCTCAGGATCGGGGTGGTGCTGATGGTGCCTGTCACTGATGTGACGTTGAAAACGTAGAAAGGCAGCCAGCAGAAAACAAACACTGCCACCACGATGGACACCATCCGGGTGACTTTCCTTTCTGAGCGCTTCCTCTTGGAGGAGCCCACACGGATGCCCGAGGACTTCACCTTGATGATGATGCACAGGTAGCAAAGGCAGATGACCATGAGGGGCAGGAAGAAGCCCAGAATGAATGTGTAGAACATGAATGCTGTGTAGTAAGCCTCTTGAGGTTCAGGCCATACGATAGTGCAGAAGCAGCCATCGTGCTTTGTAATTACACCACTGTAGATAACAATTGGCAGGTTAACCATCAGCGACACCCCCCACACTGCCAGATTGATAGTCTTGGCCATGCGTGGCTTCCTCCACTTTGTGGATTTAATGGGATGCACCACAGCTAAGTAGCGGTCAATGCTCATGACCATCAGGCAGAAGATCGAAGTGAACTGGTTGAGAGAGTCGACGGTCATCACGACCCTGCACAGCACAGGCCCAAACGGCCAGTGGACCAGCGCCAACTGGATGGCAATAAACGGCAGGCCTAGCATGAAGAGCACATCAGCCACCGCCAAGTTGAGGATGTAGATGTTGGTAACTGTCTTCATCTTGGCGTAGCGCAGAATGACATAGATGACGAGAGCGTTTCCACACAGCCCCATAGCACAAACCAGAAAGTACATGCAGGTGATGACCACTGTGCTGGTTCTGGTGAAGCTATGGTCTGTGTAGTTCCCATGGGGGACGGACTCATTGTCCTGCATAAAGCTGTCATACATGAGGTGCTCCGACAGGTTTGGAGGGGATGACGGGAAGATCCACGAGTCCATGACACCTCAGTCTCTCTGTGTCGCACTGATTATGACATCCCACCTGGACACAAGCACAAGAGAAGCTATGTCAGCTAAAGTATGAAATTCTTGAAAACTGACCTCTTTATTGTGTTCTGTCAGTCCTGATAGTCTAAATAGTGGAGAACACGATCGTTAATCCACGTGCGGAAAGATGATATGAGTGGCTTTTATATGGCATTTTGCGGCACAAAACTTTGTGCATGCCAGCATACGATGTAGCAATAAAATTTTAGCCCATTCTCACTCTTGGTAACATTTTTTCACACCTATGGCCAGCAGTTCGTATAGTCTACATCTCTGCTGAGAACAGACCTGACTAACAGCATGTCTTAGGAGGAATATCTTCTCAGACAGACGCTTAGACGGTGCTTTCTACCTGAGGTTAGACCTTCTTTATGCGTTTATTTGGTCAGGCTTACCGCTACCGAGGGAAATCACTCCACACGCCCTAAAGTCATAAGCTCTCCCGGGGGAAATTCTTTCATTTTACACGCTGCAAAACGATCAGCTGTGACAAGCCACATTGTATTCTTTGTTGACACCCCCTCAATTTATTAGGGGGAAGGCATGGATGTAAATTTATCTCAGCTTAAGTAATTGAATGGGGGGAATCACGGCACTGCCAATAGCCTTGTTGCAGTCAGACTGAAGTGCTTTTCACTGCCAGTACACAGGAGGCAAACGTGGTCTGACAACTTAGTTTGGAGCCAAAAAGATAAGAGGTTTTATTGTGCCAGTGCATCATTTTCTCCATAGCAGCAGGAAAGGTTGGACTCTGCCTGCAGTCTTGTATTTTGGTAAACAGCCCACCACATGTTACTAAAGAGGATATTTGAACTCAGTGACAACTAAATGTCTGCTATTTGATTTGGGAGCTTACACTGCTGTGAAACCTATCACTTGGAAACTGAAAAAAAAGCACATTCCCATCGCAAAGAATAAATAACATTAGTGATGAGTCTTACAGAGGTAGAGCATTAAGCACTTGTGTAGATGAAAAATGAATCACACACAACTTAACACTGCAGGTGTATGGTATATTGTGAAAGATTAAAAAAAAAAAAGCTGTATATGAGGTACTGTGCAAACTGAGCAACAGGTATTCTCTGTCTCTCCCTTTAAAAATATACAGCCAAGAGCCAGCACAGCCAGAAAGGAGTCAGACATGCAGTTTGCTCCCAGCGCAGATGGTGAAAAGAGTTTCTGTCGCAAAAACCCTTCAGGAACGTAGATTTAATTTTTTTTTTTTTTAGCAGAAGACAAGACAAAACAAATCTAGTTCAGAAAAGACAAACTGCAAAAGACTGAGGCTGGGTCATTCATTAACAATATTAGGAAACTCTGTACACAAACAGGATAGGATATTGTTTGGTTATGTATGTTGTGAAATTGCGCCTGTGTAAATAGTTAACAAAATTACCACAGCCCACGGTAAACGGGCGAGACATTTCCTTGACTCAAGCACAATCAATTTCTCGTTTTTAAATAATTAATCCGTAAATGCAACTTCTCCTTTATTTTCGTACATTTTTATGCACATCCCTGTCTGTTGCTCTTGGAAGTTATTATCTTACCTGTAACTGGGCTTTTTTCTTCTTCTTTTTTTTTTCAGTATTCACAGAACACACCGCTTCTGTGAGGGTGCAAATGTTTTCAGTGTCCACGGCAGGTTCATCTTCAAATATTCCCCAAGTTTGTCTCATGGGCGAGATCGAAAACCACCGGGTGATGCAAAATTTCGTTTTGCATTAATTCCATACTGTATTGTGTGTTACACGACAAGAGAAAAAGAGACGGATGTCCTCGTGGTGTGGCGCGCGCACTGTCTCCGGTAGGAGGACGCGGAGATGTTTAAGCAGTGCCGGGGGGTGCTGAAGAGACTCACCTCTGAACGAAGAGAGAGACCGTCTCCAGTGATGCAGATAGCCAATCCCACATAAGATGGAGCTGCTCTGCATGGAGCATGCTAATTTAGGGAGTCTGGTGGCGAAAGCCCTGCGCCACTGTGATAGTTCTGGGATGTGACAATAAAGTTGACACCAAGACTTAAAGCAGGTCAGTTCATACCAGCTCATCCAATTATCGTTTGACTTTAACATCTTGGTTACAGGATCGAGGCACGAGTTTTTTTTCGTGAAAGAAGTTTGTGTACTTATTTATTAAAGTTTATTTACCCGGTTTACATTTTTTATTTCGATTTTATGTAATTTCTGGGTAAAATATGTCAGAACGCATTTCTTTAAAGTCAGACTAGGATTGGCTAAGAGACAGTCTGTTGTCACCAATTTTCCCGGAAGCTACAAACTCAGATTTTTGATTGCGCACAAAGAAGGAGCTTACCTTTAGCTGAAACCTTTAACGCATGCGCTTTACACGTGAAAAATCTGCGATTGGAAACCAGGAGCTAACACAAATGGAACGACACCGGTGCCTCAAGCACAGATTAAAGGAAGGGTTGCGTCAGGAAGGGCATCTGTCCCTAAATCTGTGCCAACTCAAACAATACGGATCCATCCGCTGTGGCAGCCCTTGGGAAATTAGGGCTAGCCGAATGAACCCAAACTTTACAGTCTGAGCAATGCGGCATATGCATCCTATGTGTCATAAACTGTATAGCTTATATCTGCACTGTGAAAGTCAAACTGTCAAAAAGAAAAAAAAAATGGAGTGAGACTTGGATGTCACCCGCAAAGGAAAATATCACTTTCAGCCAAAACAAGTGTACCGCAAGTTCATGCCCATACTTTACCTTTAGTTCAGCTTTCGGCCTTCAGGGAGCAGTAGTGAGCACAGAGCTGTAACAACAACCAGGTGCTGCAGAAACCCCCAGCTGTAAACGCAGTACATATCTAGTAGTCTGAACGATGCAGGATGTAGTTGAGTTGGTTGCAGACTGCTTCACTTCACATCTGTGATGCCCACTGTTGGCTTTTGAAGTACTGTCTTTGATTTTCTTGAGCAGCTCTGTATGATGGGAGAGTGACAAATCCAAATCCAGTGTCCCAAACATCTACTCGTCAATCTGTGGGTGACAGTACACAAGCCAATCAAATCATCCATCGCATTATAAGTGAGATCCAATCTTCTGCACAGGTAGAATACATTATTAATGTTTCAGAAAATCATATTCGTATTGTCATTATATAGTCTATAAAAATTTGATCTTTAGTTTGTATAAAGTGGTTAAAGAGAAATTTATAATGTTTTTTTCCCCTCATGTTGCTGATTGTGTGTGTGCGACAGAGAAAGAGAGACACACTTTTATCAAAACCTTTTAGTGGCTCGGAAGAACAAGTTTTTAAGCATTTTGTTTGTCAGTTGTGTTTTTAAGCACTTGTACCTTGTACCGATGGTACTGCACCCTCTGGAAAATGGTACGGTACTTGCTGTAATCTGCGGTCAAAAGAAGAGCAAATGATACCCCGTAAGTAACAGGCTGGCATGAAAATGTTGGGCCATTATTCAATATGATAGCATAATACCAAGGTGCCATTTAGGTTTCTTTGCAAATGGATGAATGTGGGTTTTCTGCCATGAAAGCCACGACTAGTAAGCTGACAGACCTGCACTTTCTGTCCTAACACTACTCGTATTACTCATGACACACGAAACAACAACCAATCTGGAAGATGTCAGACCACATCGAGTTTAAAATTGGACTTAATCTACTGTGTCTGCCTTGCTTTTCTTTTTCCTTTAATAAAAGAAATTAGGGAAGTGCAGCGTTTGTAACATTATTTTCAAATTTAGGCTGTGCGTTAACAACTTCAAAGCATACTTTGTTTTTTTTTTTTTTTTTACATAAAAGCCAGGAAACAAGCACGTGTTGACAGTCCAGAAGAAAGACATAGAAGGAAAAGGTCACAGGGGAATTTAAACTGTAATTTATTAGTAGGTACCTTGCCACGACAAAGAATCAATGACCCATTAACTTGGTTTTGTGTACAATGCAATATAGTTAAATTAAAGTGATCTATTAGCGTTTCTGTATCATTTTAACATTGATATTTTAGGTAAAACTGTGTTGTCATTTAAACCTTGGCATCAGACAAGTGTCTTGGGGTGTTATGGCAACTGAAGAAGAAGAAAAAAAATTCATGAGCCCTTTAGGCACTAACACTTATTACTGGTATTGCCTTTGTCTGAACATTGTCTGAAAAATGCATGGCAGTACATAACAACACTGAACGATGTGCAGAGTGAAATCAGGACTTGGCTTCGCTGAGTAGTTCGGGTCTTTATTTGCTTTCTAATTACTGAGGCATGATGAAGCACCTCTCTGGTCCAGGCCCTGAACTGAAAGCATTGATTATACATCGTACCATGGTGAATTGACAAGCAATTAGAAGCCCGAGGCAGCTGTAAAATGTTTAATGAATACTACTGATGCTTTTGGCAATTATGTAAAGACTTTACCACCAGTGACAAAAATGAAACAGGTGTTTTTGGAACCTGTTTATATAATAGGTTAGCAAACACGAAGAAAATTAGGCTTCATTCAGGGACCGTTGACAGATTTTGTATTGTACTTTTACCTGTCTTTGGTGTTTTGT
This sequence comes from Benitochromis conjunctus, assembly GCA_015052645.1. Classification (NCBI taxonomy): domain Eukaryota; kingdom Metazoa; phylum Chordata; class Actinopteri; order Cichliformes; family Cichlidae; genus Benitochromis; species Benitochromis conjunctus. The sequence continues at coordinate 8,954 of VOQK01002552.1, forward strand.
CAGTTATAGTGCTGCAAATTGTAAAACAACAAAAAATGGTTAAAGCTTGACTGTGTAAAAGTCTGGCGCCACCCCTCATTCCTTTATATTTTGCTAGAAAAATGGGAAATATGTGCAGAAATGTTTTGAAACACATGGAAATACAGTAAATAAGGCAAAAACTGAGTCTAATGAGTGAATTTAATAAGGCCACCTTTATTCCTCACCACAGCCTGAACTCTCTTAGACAGGTTTACTTGTCATTTTTAGTAATAGTTCTCCTGCCTTCTTGGGACACATTCAAAGCTCTACTTTGAATGATGGCTACCTTTTGTTGGACTCTGGGGAGGCCGATTCATGAATGACGGCGTTCTACTGTGTGTTTTTCTATCCAGATATGCTTCTGCTGCATTGGCAGTGTGTTTTGAATCATTGTCCAGTTGACATATAAGACCACTGCCCATCAGATACTTTCCAGATAATATTGCATTGTGGGCCAAAATCTTATATTTTTCCATGTTCATAATTCCATTATTATAATAGGAGCCTTAACACTACTGGCTGAAATGCAGCACCAAACCATGACAAAGGCTTCTCCATGTTTTACAGATGCTTTTATACACTCACTGTTGTACCTCTCTCCTGACTGCTTCCATCTGTACTGATGATGATTTGAACCAATAATTTTAAATTTTGATTCATGACTTCACAGACCGGCTTGCCAACTTGGCATACCTCAGCCTTTTCTTCTCACTGTATTTTCTTTAAATTGGCTTCTTGACAGTCACGCTTCTGCTGAGATCATTTCTGATGAGGCTTCAGTGAACAGCTGATGGATCGACAAAAGGGTCAGCTGTATCGCTCAGGTCCTGTTTCGGTTCTTTGCTGGATTTTTTCCCCCCTGTTTCCTGAGGACATGACTTTCAAATACTGTTCATCTGCTGTAGATAGTTTTTATGCCGGCCGCTTCTTTTTTTATCATCCACCTGTGCAATTTAATTATTTTTTAAGGATAGACTGCACACCATGTTGAGACATGTCAAGTTTTCAGCTAACAGCTCTCCGAGATTCACCTCGTTGGTGCAAACTGCGATCCTGTGTCTGTCGGACTGTGTTATCGTTGGTATATTTTGGAGACGCAGCTAAAAAAAAAAGAAATACATTTTGAAGTTTTTTTTGACAAAGTTTCTGTGTTTACATGTTTTGGATCTTGCTTAAAAAAAACAACATTCCTCTAAAAGTAGTCAGATACAAGGTTTAGAAAAGAGCAGCTAATGCCCAAAGAAATCTTTGAAAGACTTTTTAAAAGCCTGTTAAAATGATTTTTAACTGATTCTAAAGCATTAACCCTTTGATGCATAGTGGTCACTACAGTGGACAGCTATCCAAAGGCTGTGTTCTTGTATTTGTGTCAGTGTTGATGGTGCACTTGCACATAAACCACTACATTGGACACTGATGTGTCACTCCATACCCAGTCACCCAATGGTTGTTTAATGTTGCTCCCTCTGCCGACGTGTGTCATTGTAATTATTGATATTTAACCCTGTGATGCATGGATTATGACAACCTCAATCAGGATTTTTTCTTAAGTTTTTTTATTCATCCTTTCATGCTTAAAGATGAATAAAAATACTGAAGAAAAGAACCCTGAATGAGGTTGTCATAATTCATGCATCACAGGGTTAAATTTAAATGCTTGTTTAAATTTTTTATTTGGGTGGGTGGGGGGGGTTACAATA
>VOQK01002553.1:0-15640 GCA_015052645.1 Benitochromis conjunctus
TAAGTGGTAATTGAGAGAGCATGCAGTATGTGGCATGAAGCAGCCATCTGTCTTTAGTCCTGAACACAGTGTGCTGTTCCTCTTGTGGTAGAGCCTCCTGGCTAAAACTACCAGCCGTTGATTTGCACACCCACAACATTTTGTTCTGTCAGTAATGTTAAGGATCAATACTAATTGCCCATTCAGCAGTGGTACTGTTACGGCTAACACAACAATCCTGGACTGAGATTTGGCCTCCCCGCACACACACTTGCACACCCATCAACAGCTATTTTTACACAGATTGGATATTTCCCATTTCTGTTTTAAAGGTAAACTCACAGAATAGCCCGTCCTCACGCAGAATCAATTCTGCTCAACAAAAGCTGTAAGACGCTCTGAATATTTTGGGCACAGCAAAACACAGAGCAAACCCCGTGAACTGAGGTGAACTTTCCAAAGATCAACTCGTCTCAGCGACTCAGGAAACCTCCCTGAGGTGAGCCATGGGTGACAGCTGCTGCCGCTCCGCTGGCACAGGTAAATGCCAGGAGCCCCACTTGGATACACTGACTTACACGCACACACGCACGCATACACACATACACACAAATTGCTGTGTCTTATAAAAATCTAAATGGAGAGCAGGTTTAGCATTAGTCACAATATAAAGTGCAGAGAACAGAGGCAGATGACCCAGAGTGAGTTCATGTGTGTCCCTTGTTTTCCTTATAGACATCAATAAAACACACACATTGTCGCAAGATCAGAGAAGAACACAGGGATTCAGAAACAGGCCTTCACTGTAATGGCTCAGAACAATAATAATCTTTATCCTGCTTGTGCTTTAGTTTGTTCCTGGAAAATGAATACAACTGAATTACAGTGACACTAATGATTGAGTGCTTAAATAGTCTAAAAATACAGATTTTTGTATGTATATTATCCTTGCTCTTCATTAGGACATCTTGCTCATCTGTCTGCATATTTAGATGGCTATGGTAGACGTCAGTGTTAGCTGTGGTCTATATTCTTCCATGTTCCCGATGTGGGGTGTTTTCGTGTCGACACATGATGTAATGAGAAGCAGCACAAATGATGTAACAAGAAGAAATGCCCATACACATGCATCAGTGAGCCACATTACAATTACATGACTAAAATTGCTGAAGTCGTTCTAGTGCCTCCAAAAACTGCTCTGACCCTCTACTGTACTCTACTGTAGGGCATCCCTACATTCAGCAAACTGGAACAATAAATACATCCATCCACTGAAGTTCGAAGTAAATGTTTGACTAATTTTGTTTTTATTTTTGACTTGCAGTACTGCAGAGGACCGCCAGGTGTCTGTAGAGTAATAGAGATGTATCCTATTTTAAAGACTCAGATCTCACATGTAGATTACAGAGTTAATGGTTTTACTTTGTCTTCATACGCTCAATAACAGGTCATGCCCACAGCCCTGTTGACAAACATACCCCGCCCCCACACACACTGACACCTTTATGGTAAAAGCAGCATCAGAAGCTTCAATACGGCAACATTAGTCACACTGTCACCGCTGAGCAGCCAATAGCCAGTTAGATCAGAAAGAACACAAGTGAACATTAGATTACAAGTATATTGACCACATAGCAGCCTCAAGCTGTGTTTACCTCTGCACAAACGTGTATAATGTATAAAGGCTGCTGCCGTTCATGGATCACATGTTTAGACCATGACCATGTTTCCCAGATCCTGTTTTCTCATAAGAAACCACTGACGTGTACACCATTTAAGTAGCTGCACATGTAAATACACACATTTTGCGGTGTCTTCTTTTAGTCTATTTTAACACACATGCACACACATACACCACACAGGCTCTTTTTAATTATTCTGTTCATCATGGGGTTTGTTTGCCCCAATAAACAAAAACAGAACAAAACTTAATATCTAAAGTGGAAACAGAAAAAATAGCCTTACTGGGATTCAGGAGAGGAAACATCATACACATTTCAATGTATTTGAGCTAAAAGCATTTCTTATTGCAAACCACTGACAACGTGCCACGTGTGCTACTCATCGAGCACAGTCGCCTCTCTACACAGCCTCACCTACATGCTGCAGATGCTTTTACTGATTATGAACTGATGTTGCTTACAGCATGTCTGTGTTTGTGTCTGGCAGTAAAGGGGAGGCAGCAGCTATAGAGACAGAACTGCTGAGGGACTACAGGTTTGGACAACAGCAGCTGATAGAGATCTGGGGACAAGCGTGCGCCCTCGCCATCACTAAGGTTAGTGTATCTCCCATCTTTCAGATAAACTGTATTGTTCTGTTTCTCTTTATATCCGACTGACTCACAGTTCAGCCACTTCAGTGCATGAATAGCCTACTTGTTACTTACTTGCCTAGTCCATCACTCCACCATCATAGCATGTGCCTGGGTGAGACTGACTGGTAATTCTAAATTGATGATGATGTATAATCTTAAGTGTAATTCATTGACTAGAAAAGTGCTATGTAAATTACATTAGTGCATGCATGCATCACTCACATGTGAGTGCACTGCATCTGTGAATTTCAGGTGATATTGTTTCAAATTGAACATGGCTCACTGCATGACACTGACACTTTAACACTCAGGAACACATAATGTGGTGGTCACTTCCTTTCTGCAGGACAGCCATGACATTAACTACTGAGGATGAAAAGTCCACAGTGGGACCCACTCAGCTTTTTGCCTGTTATTATGAGTGTCTCTAGCACCAAGTTGCTCTGAACTTCTAGTGGCTGTGTTTGTAAATGCACTCAAGCACTCTCACGGTTAGCACACACTCAGAAGAAAGTATGGATTTGAAAAGTTTGAAACAGCACATTTTACCTTCACTTTACTGGAAGTATAAGTCAAAAAACAGCACGAGGAAAACCCCAATCCATCTGTCGCTGTCGAGCCGTCTCCATCAGACTAAGCATCCAAATTTCTGTGGGTGTGGATCCATCCTGTCTATCTTAATTTATTGCTGCAAATGAAAGAGGTGACAAGAAACGTATTTCCAGTCAGTTGTTTTTGCAGTTCTCTTTTTAATGTGAAATGAACCTTTAATCTGCTGTTGTGCTTTCAAAAGCTTATTTCTTTGTACCATTACACCAGAGGGATCAAACACAGGGCAGTGGTTATTAACCATGGAACTTTTTGTGGGTTGTATTTGAATTTTCCTATGTTTTAGCAGTATTCCTACTATCTGTTCCATATAACTAGCATTTCAATCTTATTATTCAATTTTAATTAATATGAGTGTTTTATTTGCACTTTGGTGAAAATGGCAACACTGCAAACATTTAATGACCATTTAAAAGTGTCAAAGAAAACATTTTTCGAGGGATTAACTCAAATCCAATTAAAACTTTCTCAAAGAAAGTTTTTCTTCAAATTCACACTTTTTTTTGTCTGCCGTAAAACTGTTCAAACCAAAGTATGTCATGCAAATTTTTCCAATTACAGAACTTTTGGAGAAAAATAATCCAATCCAAAACCGCAGTTTAAAGCTCACGTCCAATGACATCAGACGGCGGCCTCGGCAACCCCGTTTAATATCCTCCGCGGTGTGCTTCTCCAGCAGACCATTTCTAAAGGTCACAGATTTCACCCCATCCTCCTCACGTTCTATCACTCTGAACCTCAGTAATCACCGCAAAACTCGTGATTGTACGAGGGGGCAAAAAGTCACAGTTGTGCTAATTTCATATTTTGCATGAACTTTCATAGAAAATGTCTCATTATTGTGTTGAGGAAATGCTCCAAGTTTCTGTGACATTTGTTTCCAGAAATGTGAGCAGCTTACCTCGGGCGGCAAAACACCTGAGCTCACCCAGTGCCACTACTCCGTTTACCGAACCGCACCGGTCCAGAACCGCAACTCTTCAGCTCTGGTGTGGCAGCAGTTTCATCGCGCTGTGATCTGGACTCTGTCAAGCAAAGAGTGTGTATGTGTGTGTCAGCTGAGGGCTGTTAGGAACATATGTGGTTCCCTTTGACCAGACCGCTGACTTGGTTTAATGCCACACTGGTTTCCTCAGTGGGCTCTTCAGCAGGCTGATGAATAAGAGTCTGAGCTACAAGACACATGAAACCTTGCTTTGCTGTCAGGAGGAAGGATGAAAAGAAAAAGAAACAAGAAGAGGGAGACAAAGGGAAATAAAAAAACAAGCAAAAGCACAAAAGAGCAGCTAACAGGAAGTTACACATTCATAAAGTGGGGCATTATGCTTACAAGAGGCAACATTACCTCAGTGACACACCTTTGATATCCCCCTTCAAAACAAGAAAAGAAGAGAAGTGGTAACAAGAAAAGTGAACACTGAGTGGCAGAGTGGCAACACCAGTCAGAGGTGGAGGCTTCGTAATCTCCCCTCGTAGTGTGTGATTAAACCCACCACATCCACTTCCCCACTATTACCATTAGCTGTCACTGGCCCCATGCCCGGCCCTCCACCACCAGCCCCCAACAGCAAAGCCATACTAGACAAACATGGTCTGGATGGGGTGTCTCAGTGCTGCCCACAGCCGCCAGCAGCACGCTACCGCTTACATGACATCACTTCTATTTAAGGAAAATTACAGTAGAAGGAGATGCAGACAGTCTGATTTTACTGATTACCTTGCTGGCCTACTGCTGCTGGCTTCCAAGTATACCACACAAACAGGCATGTGCTTACACACACACACGCACGCACACACACACACCTTGCCAGATAGATTATAGGTTTTCTGTAAGTAATCCCTTTACTGTTCCAACAGCAGCAGCCACCAGGTCCAGACTGTGTGTGTCTGCGTGTGTGTGTCTCTTTCTGTATCAGTCTGAGACATTTCAACACCTGAGTGAAGACAGGAGACATTTTGTTGCCACACAGCAATAAATTAGTCTAGGCTATAGTTTGCAGTAGCCCCTGGACTTTGGTTTGGTCTTCTAGTACAAATATTAAAGGTAATATTTTTCTTGATATGTGAGTATATTTGTGTTTTTAAGAGCCTGATAATGTTTTCTCAGGCTCAGTGTGTGTGTTTCAGGTTGATTGGAGGTGAAGGCTCATGTGCCTTTTACATTTAATTCAAAGCAGTATACCCTTAGAGACGTTATTACAATCAAGACAGGCATACTTCCTATAGTTGGTGTGTGTTTGTGTGTATGTGAGCATAGGGGGGCATGGAGGGGGAAGGAGGGTGGGTTGTAAAACTGCTTAGCTACTTAGCTACTCTTGTGACCTCTTGTTCCAAGTTTGCCCCTATGTTTAGTATCAAAAGTTCTTAAAACGTACATTTGTTGCGGATGTTTATTTAGACTTTACCAAAGTATTTAGCTGATTTAAACAAAAAAGTACAGCTACCATCATAGCTGCCTATAAATCCATTCAAAAATCCATCCGAAACTATCAAATATTGAGTCATACTGGCAAGCTTGATTTAATATGATAATTAAAGTAGTTGTGAAATTTCATATTTACGGGAAAATTGCCCTAACAGAACTTCATTTTTCGTTCTAAACTAATAAAAAAGCACAATCAACAGTCCTGACCTCATGACACAGCATGCTTTGTGTCCCTTCTCTTGCTAATTTCTTTCATTTACTAAGTTTTAGTATCACATATCGTAGAAAATTAAGCATTCTCAGTAAGATTACACACATTTTTCATAATGAATAAGAAACCTGCCCGAATTGATCTGGTCTGATCCCTTTATAGCTGCTCACCGTCAAGAGAGTATCTCTAATGGTTTCACCAGAAGCAAGATTGAGCCTCCCGATGGTCCTCAACATTTACAGAAAAATGTCATTAAACCTTCTCATGTGAATTTGTTAAAACAAGCAGAAAAAGAGAGTTGTGTAGCGTGAGGAAGACACAGGATGGCCAAGTTATTATGGGCTGGCTGGTTTTGTTCCACACAGGAAATCCATTTAAAAAAAATCTGTGATTTATGATTATTGTGTTTTTGGCCAGTTGGGGGAAGGATTCGTATGCTGTTGTAGTTCTCACCACCACTTTAACTATAAGCACTGCTTCACTTTTTACAAACAATTTACCTTCGTAAGCGCTACACAGTTTACATGGTGGTAGCTGACTTTGTCTGCTTGACACTTGACACTAAGCAAGTAGTAAACAGTTGGTTTCCTGAATATAGCCGCCTGCTGCAGCTTGGGAAAGGGCTGAGTTGTGGGCTCAAAAACTGCAACAGAGATCCAGGAAAACTTAAACACTCTAAGTATATCTGAGAGAAACTGCAGAGTTGTGTTTAAATTTTTTTTGTAGTACAACTTGCATACAAATACCGGTTGGTTCATCTCATTAAATAAGGAGACACAAGACGCTGGCTGACTTCACTCTCGTCTAGCTTTTAATCCTATAATTCATTACTTTCTTTCTTCTTGCGAACATGAACTTTGTGGCCCTCAGCAGCTGTAACAGCCTGTCCTCCATCTCATTGAGTCTGTGTTATGATTTCTCAGTTGAGCTGTTACGATAGGAATAATGGCTGCTGTCTCCCTTCTCCTGGATTCATCGCTCTACCTAATGCACTCTGAGTCTTGTTATATCCAATTATCCAATGTGGAGAACTGCCTATGTCTCCATTTGAACTTTCTCCTGTCCGGAATACATTAGTGAAAGTGGAACTAAATGGGATTTATGCACAGTGGAAGAATTTTGGCCTGCTTGAAGTTCATCTCCAATATTTGGAGGCCCAACACGGCAAAAAAGTTGATCTTCTGACGTTCTGAATTACACACTGGACAGTTTTTTTTTTATTGTTATGTTGAATATATATAATAACTATAAATAATTATAGGGTGCAATAAAATATTCACAGGGAGCCAAAAGTTATGGTGTATGGTGTGTAAAATCTAAAAGGGTGAGCCTATGAATACATTATTTTCACCCCAACCGGTCGCAGCAGATGGCCGCCCCTCCCTGAGCCTGGTTCTGCCGGAGGTTTCTTCCTGTTAAAAGGGAGTTTTTCCTTCCCACTGTCGCCAAAGTGCTTGCTCATAGGGGGTCATATTGATTGTTGGGTTTTTCACTGTATGTATTATTGTAGGGTCTACCTTACAATGTAAAGCGCCTTGAGGCGACTGTTGTTGTGATTTGGTGCTATATAAATAAAATTGAATTGAATTGAACTGAATTATGGTATATAAAGGTGTAATTATGGTACGGTAATGGTAAACTTATTAGATAACACAGAATTTTACATATATAGATTTAAAGAACCACCTTTTAATATAATAGGTTCAGTTATTACTGTATCACTACACCCAGTAATAATTGGTTTAATATTAGTTATACTATTTCTAATATTTCTCTTATTTTACAGCCCCTTTCAGTTCTATTAATACATCACTTTATCTGTGCCCTGTAATTATGAAATGCTTGGCCTGTAATTTGTAGGTTATGATCTGTGTTCTGACACATTTATTGGGCGCTAATTGGACGGGATTTTAGCATGAGCTGAAATGTTTCTAATGTTCAACTTGTTCTGGTTCATGAAATCATGCTGTAACCTTTATGATAATGAATAATCATTCCTTTGTAATGCAGAAACTCTTCTATACCCCCACCTAACATTGTTAGCAGCAGCTAACAGTCTGAATATTGTGTCATTGATTTTGGAGCTGTGGGAAAAGACACCACAGACAGGGAGCGTATACACACACAGACACAAACACACACACACCGTCACACAGCACTTGTGTTTACGTGTTGGAGATGGAAGATTAGCCAATCATGATGACAGTTCCGCGGGCGAATACCTGTCTCGTTTAAGAAGGTGCAGGGTGATTTACAAGGGAATGTGCGGGCAGTAAAGGAGACGGATGCCAGCAGCTCGCTGTAACCAGGATGCAGACAGAAAGTGTGTTATATATAAATATATATATGGAAGCATCCCGTGGTGAGGACACTGGGATTTTTTCCACTGTAGTTATTTTAATGAGATAGGACCTTTTCTCATAGACACAAGAGACAGGGGAGCTGGTGCCATTTCCACCCTCGTCTGGCATCCCAGGCACTCAGAGTATGATGGAGAGGCTGAGGTGAGGATCGGATAACCTGGACTGAATAAGAAGCCTAAGTTGGAGGGATGATAAAGAATATTGCCAAGAATTTAGCTTCCTCTTGCTGTCACTATTGTTCTCTATCAATAACCTCTTCTATCCACTTCGTCTTATTGCGGTGCTTTCCCAATCATCGGCTCATAGTCTATTTCTAACACTTTCTCTCTCTTTCTCTTACTTTGTTTTATTGTCTCTCCACCAGGCCTACCCTCTTGGCTCTTTAACAAAGAAGCAGCCAACAGTGCTGGTGATCTGTGGTCCTGATCAAAATGGTTCTATTGGCCTGGTGTGTGCCCGACACCTGCGCATGTTTGTAAGTAACTTAGTGTACTATAATTTCTTTCAGTTATGTATTGTTCACATTGTTTTATTGTATAATTCTTTGGTGCCACTGGGTTTTTAGCATGTCTGCTTCACGCCGTTGAACAGATGGTGGGAGCCGGGTGAGTTTTATCTCAGGAAGTTGAGGGGGAGCATTCACACAGGAAGAACCCAGAGTGGGGGGAGAATCCCACAGGTAGTGGAATCCTTAGTTAAATCCAAGGTGTGAATGAGAACGTGAAAAACTTTTGTACTGCAACGGTTTTAAAAGAGGACCTGAACTGTTCATCGGGAGAGACGACTCTCAGTGCCCCCCTGACTGGCGTCTCTCCTCATGCATGGGAAATAAAGGATGTTAGCTACCGCTCGCCGTTGTCTGCAGGCTTTATTAAATGAAAACTTCCATAACACTAGGAAGTACACTAAGGTACTGAAATGTATGGGACATTATGGGACTTACTGAGCCATTCAGACAATACAAGAAACTAATCTTGCAAATGATTACATCATGCCTAACAGGGGATCCCATATACAGTCTCACAGCACTTTACAGAATTTCATTTCAGCTCCTGTAAATGGCTCAGAGCAGTTATCCCATTACCCTCCCTGCAAGAGCTCTCAGACAGTCATGATATCATTGTATTGTTACTCTCGTTAAAGCCGTCTTGCGCCTTGCCTCAGCAGCCACGATGTGATGTCATGACCATGATGTCTGCAGTTTAGGCCACATACTGACTGACATTACAAATTATTCTTGAAGGAGTTATCCATCTTCACTGATCCCACTGCAGATCACAGCTTTGAGCGTCCTTTATTCTGAGTACACGGTGCTGTGGTCGTCCCCAGTCTATGACTTTATTACAAGGGAAATTTCGGATACGTGTTTTTGGGATCTTTGGCATTGAATGGGATGGATCTATACACTTAACTGTGTCTGACTTACTAGAATTACAGCACATTGATAGTTCTGATTAAAGTCATGTTCTCTTCATTTAAGAGGCTCTACATCTTTCTGTGAAGGCTCTATGTTCCTTCACCTCCCACTCTGTCTGTTTCTTCTCAAGGCCAAGAACAAGGCCATAGGTTGGCTTTGAGAAGATATATTTTGCCCTGGAATTCCAGAAATGAATAAGAAACTTTTCTGTAAGTTAAGGATTTGGGTATTGATTCCCTGCTTTAAGTATATTGGCTGTGGGGTATTATGTCTGCTTATGTATCCTATTTTTTCTTAATGTTTTTACCTTCTGTGTCCATAATTTCTGGTATATTTTTCCCCAAAGTGAAACATTGACTTCGTTTTGAAAAGTGCTACATAAATAAAATTTTATTATTATTATTTTTAAAGCGTCTGCACACTGCACCAGCCTGATCTGGGACCACACTTGTCTGAGCTTGCTCTAACTTGAGAAACTTGAATACTTACTTTGGACTGTGAAGCGCTCTCTCGGTTTAAGACTGTGTGTTTTTCATGGTGTGATGTGATCCCTGTCAGCAGGATGACATGCAAGTATACACATGAGACACACATTTTAATACATACACACACACAGACACTCATGCAGAGTCACAAATCCTGATGCAGAGCTGCGAATGTGATTAGACAGAGCAGAGAAATGACTGTTCATTTGCAGGCGAATAGTCCAGCTTGCTTCCCACGTCACTCCAAGACAGCCATGTTAACAAAAACAGGTTGTGTCTGAATCTGTTATGGATTCTTTAATATTTTCCGCAATGCCACATACCCGAGGGCACAAATATTCCTTGATCAAAGCCAGTGTTTGATGAGGAAAAACAACAACTACAATGGTCATTAGTTCTGGTGCAGTGCTCATTAAAAACGGTGGACATCATGTTAGGCTTGGCTCAGTTCATGTGCTCTGAGGCATTCACTGCATGGAAACTTGTGGCATTAGTTACAGTATGAACTAAAAATGTAAACTACTATTTTGCTTAGCAGTTTTGTTACCTCTGTTTGTAAGAAATGAAATAAAATGGAAACTCCGGGCGATTACAGTTCACTAAATTAAAATGTAACATTCAAAGTAACATTTGAGACATTTCTTTGAGGTTTTTGCAGGTCTAGTTTTTTTTTTTATTTATTAAAGGGGACATGTTATGCTTCTAACATATGTACCTGTTACAGTCTGTTCATCATAATGAGGTCAGTGTGTGTTAAAGCAATCCATCCAAGCTAAAAGATCAAGCTTCTTCAGACGGCTCTGATTGCTTGTTTACCAGAGATTTCCTCTTCTCTTGTGTGGGCTGATGTCAGCTCACCACAGATTTCCTTATATGTTTAGCTCTGTCTGACCTGAAGATGATGCTTACAAGCACTGGGTTGTTTTTGAACAAGCCAGGTGAGCCAGGTGGCAGCTGATCAAACGATAGGTGGGTTTTTTAATGGTTTGGAGTAATGAAAGAAAGAAGAACTAACAATAAGCTGACCAGCTGCATAAATGACCATTACAAACTGTACAACAGTTCCCTGGAACTGTAAGGTATCTTTTTAAAGAGTGTCCTGTGTGCTGCAGACCTCTTTCCTTTGTTGCTAATGGGCTGCATGTAAAAGCAGAGTACTACAAGACACTGTTGTCCCTCAGGGAAAGCAAGTGTAACCCTGTTAGAACTGAGCATTAACTGGAGAAAGACCCTTTTTATGCTGTGTGCTTGTTTCTGTCTCATGGCTCATTTCTCTTCACGCTCAGTGACACTGACAGTCATTTCGCGCTCTCCCTTACTTTCACACATTTTGATGGCCCAACTACTGATGAGGTCAAGGCCACCCCAGTGGCGTTGGCTAACCCCAGGAGAGACACAGGCACTGGATTGTATTCTCCTCTGCTCTCTGGTCTGTGGCGATGATGGCAGCGATCGGTGATAATGGTGATATGATTGATTTCAAATCCCCCAGGTGGTATTTAACATGACAGATCACCTCCTTGGCAGCATAGCCTCAGCTAAAACAGATTTAAAAACATACTTTTACTTACTTTACTTTTTTTTTTTACTTTACTTTTACTTTAATTTTCTCATTCTTACTTTAAAAATGTATCAACATTTAATAGTTCAGTTGGTATATAAAAGGTTGAGGAGGAGATTAAGTGTGTTTTTTTTACTATTTTAATTATTTGAATAAATGCACCAGTTTCTTAACTTAAAAAAAACCCCACTCAGCACCCACTTTATTAGGTACACCTTGCTAGTGTTTGTTTGGACCCCCTTTTTTATGGCACATCAACAAGGTAGTGGTGAACATTCCTCAGAGTCCACACTTGCAGGACAATATCACACAGTTGATGTTGTTGTCTAAAGATCCATGATGCAAATCTCCTGCAAATGATCCCTAGTAGATCAGCAGCCCATCTGACACCACCAACCATGCCACAGTCAAAGTCACTTTAATCACCATTTTTCCATATTCTTATGATTGGTTTGAACTTCAGTGGCTTGGCTTGCCTACATGCATAAATGCATTAAGTCAATGCCATGTGATTGGCTGAGTGAATATTTCCGTTAACAGATAATTGTACCTAATAAAGTGGTCACTGAGTGTAGATAACATATAAAAGTACATTTTAAATTTTACTATTATCATTATCAGTATTATCAGCCAAAATAAAGAACTGTAACCATCCCTGGGAGTAATATGCTTTCTTATGAAAGGGTTTAGTTTGTCAGCAGTGATTGAACAATACATAACACACATGTCACTATAATATTCCAAGTTTTTTTGCACTTCATCTTAATAAAAGACCTCCAAAACTCTTCAGCTATCTTTTTTGTATGTCATCCACAGCTCCTTCTTTGGATTCAAATGATGCGTATGCATGCGTCTTATCACTCTAAGTGTATTTATGATGCGTAACATAAAAGATTAACATGAACTTACAAACACACTCGGTCAGACACTGACACTACAGACTACGCTTCTGTTCGCGGGTTTTCAGATTTATGTTTGCGACTGTGAAAAGGTCATGCACAGATGCTTCCTGCTGAGCATCACAGACCTTTCAGACTGCAGGGGTCTGGATTTCCACTCTACGTGGCTTCCACTTTCTGAGAGAAGCATTCACTCAGAAAGCAGACTGCAGAAACCACTACTTCTGATCACCAGTCAACAATATTTTCAGTTGTACCGCACACTAAATGTACTGAAACACTATCCACATTGAATCATGTCAGTGCTCGCTAAAACCAGAATAATTAACTTTCTTCATTTTTGTGTTTTTCTTCTTTCTGCTCTTTGTCTCTGCTGCCTGATCTGGTTCAGGAGTATGAGCCCACCATCTACCACCCTAAACGCTCCTCTCAAAGTCTACATCAGGATTTCACAGTTCAATGTGAGAAGATGGACATCCCTTTCCTGTCCTATCTCCCTACAGAGGTCAGCAATTCCTTTTACAGGACATCACATTTTACAGAAACTTTAGTCATGCTGCCGAAAAGATTGATTGTAAAGTTTAATTGCTATTGTTTTAGAGCAACACTAATCTCATATACAGAACGAGTTTTAAAATCATTTTCTTTTTTTTCTTTTTTTAAAGCTGAGACCTTCAGCTCCCTCGGGTCTCTACTGGTTGCAGGAGATAGTTAATTAGTGAGCTGCGTTGTTTGTTTTCTGTAACCTTTGGACCAGTCAGACTAACATTTTCTCCTCGTTTCAAGCCTTTATGCTACGTTAACCTAATTGGCTGCATTCTCTAGACTTTTATTTAATCAGCAAATAGGAGATGACGTGACACAGTGATGCAGTGATTATTGGTGTTGCCTTACTGCTAAATGACTGAGGCCTTTCTGTGTGGAGTTTGCAAGTTTTCTTTGCACCTTTGTGGGTTACCTTTGAGTTTGTGGTTTTGTTCCACAGTCCAAAGACATAGAGGTTGGGTTAATTACAGATCGTAGCACACTGTCCGCCTAATGCCATCTGGGAAGGGCTCCAGCCTCCCCTGTCGTTCACTTTTATTCAAATAAAAAGTGCAGTTTAGAAGACGGTGGTATATTTACTTCTATATCTTTGTTTCTCATGTTTAATAAATGGTTGCATTTTTATAAACAATCTTTTCAGATGGGTTTATGATAAAAAAAATGCAAAAATTTGAATCACTGCTGTGATTTTGTGCTTCCTAAATACTGAAAATCTAATGACAGAAGGCGTCTAACACATTCTCACCCCATGTAAAACCATTCTTTTGGACAGCACTGATGTAGCAGACATGCAGTGTCTGAGCACTGATTGCAACAATTGGATGTTCATAGTTCTGGTAGCAGAGGAAGCAGTCTTTAAAGTCTCTCAAAAGGAGGAAATCACAAGTTTCTAAGTGCTTTCTTTCCCATATGGGGTCTTTGTGAGTTTTGTTAACTTTGTTTTGCTTCGTTTTCATTTGCTAATTGGTTTCAAGTTTTGCTCACATTTCACTTTTCATACACTTCTGCGTAACATTTACCCTTCATTTTGGAAAATTTTGGACCCCCTGAGACGTCATTGGGTTTGAGATTATCTGTCACTCGGGGAATGACAACGGATAATAACAACTGCACAGACTGTAAACCCCACACGGGTAAACGTTTTATTTCTATACAGATTAATCTTGCCTTTAACCACTGGAAGGTGAGTCCAGTGAATTGTGTACAACAAGTAAGCTTCTCATGTTATTCATGCTGAGGTGTTTTGTGTTTAGGTGCAGCTTATAAACGATGCCTACAACCTAGTGATTGATGCCATGCTGGGCCCAGAAGCAGACTGTGCCAACATTAAGGAGCCGTACGCTGGTATTCTGGTCACCCTCAAGCAAATCAAGATTCCCATTGCTAGTGTGGATGTGCCCTCAGGTAAGTGTTAATACAAACCGTAGATTTAAGTCTTGAGGCCCAGAAAAAATAAGATGATAAATTACCCTCCAGGCAGCTCTCTCAGTTTTCCGAGTCTGGAGGCACACTTGGAGAATAACTCTTGTGCTGAAATCAGATCACTATGAGTTCATCCTACTCCAAATATACATTCTGCTGAAAATGGCACAAAATTATGAAAAAATCTCCTTTCCCCAAACACATTTTTTGTGTGCTTTTTTTCCAGGTTGGGATGTAGAAGAACGAAGTCAGGATGGGATAAACCCAGAAGTTCTCATCTCACTTACAGCACCAAAGAAGTGTGCCACGAGTTTCACGGGGAAGCATTTCTTGGCCGGACGCTTCCTACCCTATGACATCCAGAAAAAATATGAGCTTAACCTTCCAGACTTCCCTGGCACAGACTGTCTCATAGAATTGTAACATGTGGACCCCATGTTGACCACTCCTGATTTTGAAAAGAAACAACCAATCTATTCTTTTGTTTTGTATTTTATAGACTATCGGTGTGATTTACTGTTAACATCTCAGTCGTGTAGATCAGGCTATACATTAGCCAGATGTGCTGTTGAGATACAGTAGGAGGACTGCTATATAGAAACTGTGGTTTGAGTCATGTCTAATTAGGGTATGGCATGAGGAGTTTTGTGTCAGTCTACTTGTAAAAGCTGTAGCATTACACTGTTTTCTGGTTACTTTGCAAAACAAATGTCTTTCTCCAGGCTCAGCAGAGGAAGGCGAGATTTCTATTGTGCCAATCTGAGGAATGTTTTAATGTTCTGATACTTTTTTCATTCTTATGCTTGACTTTCTACTGAAGTGTGCTGCTAAGACAGATTGGTGTAGGTTGGTAATTACATTTTTTTCAGATGTGTTGTTGATTTGTGTGGTCAGCCTGCACTTTTGCATAACCTTTGTTTCAGTTACCTCATTTGCTTTTTGTTGTCCAATAAAAAACAAAAGAACTAATTTCAAAGAAGTGTCCCATTTCTGGTGTTGTGCTTTCTTTCACTTTAAATGGCACTGACAGCTTGACTTAAAAAAAAATCAAATCATGAAACGATCGAGGCTGCAGATGGATTAAAGCTGCAACAATCAGCATTTTTCATAATGTCAATATCAAATAACTATGCAATGTGAAAAAAGTCATTTGTAATCACAGAATAACTGAAAAATTACAAACAACTCGCCGTTTACACCAGCTTGATGCGATCTTTTGGTTTATTCTGATTCATTGTTTTGGTTTTCAGGGCTATTGATCTGCGCTCATTAACTATGTTTCCAGCTGCAGTGGGCAGCTGTTTTCAGTAAATAAGATCTAATAGAAACCCAGTGAATGCCACTTTCCCAGCACCAAGCAGCAAATGGACCAAGGTTGCAACCAGCTGGTGAATACATTCAGTGTT
>VOQK01002553.1:15660-26989 GCA_015052645.1 Benitochromis conjunctus
CATTTCTCAGGAATTGGTGGAGTTGAAAATTTGAGCCAAAATTATGAGAGAATATTGGACAAATTTGACTCATATGACAGGAGTGAAAATACCTTAAATGTCATTCGTTTAGTCTGAAATTGGACGACTTTTCCCGAAGTGATCCAAAGCACACAAAACCAAAAGTATTTTACATTTTTATACTGATATACAGATGTTGCAAATTTGTTCTGTATCTATTCAGATGGATTTCATGTGCCGTGACTTTGTGCAGTTTTTAATGGCACGGTGATGTTAGAGATCAAGGGGGACTTTGACACTGTCACGAGAACTCTCTGTGTTCTCACCACATGGTCACGGTCACCTGCTGATCTTTGAACGGTCCTTGGAGACGTCTCAAAACAGTGAATTAGAAAAACAGCATAGCTTTGGTAATACAAGCTGCACATAAGGAACAGAGGTTATACAGAGGTCAGAGAGTGAATGAGTACATCATCTTTGCACCTGCAATGTAATAAATAATGTAAAAATAAATCAAAATTCATTTATTGTGAGCTATATTATAAAGCCATCTGAGCTGCCATCAGGTTAGATGTAAAGTCATTAATCTATTTATTGATGATAGACAGGCAATTTACACCAACTAAATCGGTAGTTTAAAGTATATATGGACATTTATTTCCATACTTGAAAGATTAATTTTATTGATTAATATCTTTAATAGGGTCAAAACTGACTGCGAAGGCATGAAATATAAACAGTATGTAAGGGTAAATATATTACCTTACCAGAAACCGGAGCCTAAAATCATTTTAATGTTGTTTTTAACTACATGCCAACATCAATAATAATGTTTTATAAGCTGAATAAGTCCAAGTCCAGCTTGTGCCAGAAAACTAAATGATGATGCCTTTAAGGAAACATAGACAACATACATTTCCCTCTTGGTATTCTAGCTAATATACTGTATACCCATACTAAAGTAATTTTACTACATTTATTACCTTTGATTTTCAGGAAATGCCCTTCAGTGTCAGGATAGCTGCCAAACTTGAACGCTGCCTGTTCTGTTAAAAGCATCCAGGCCACCAAGCTGTGTAATATGCACTTCTCATGCGATCATTGCTGGGCATCTTAGGTGTGCACACACTGTTACATCTGTTTATAGATTCCCAACTGGATTTGATTTGGTAATGAAACCCACAGAGAGGTGTCATCAAGCTGTAATTGGCTGTAGAGGAAGGTCCCTCATTACTGAGCTCAAGGTTGTGGCCTTCAGTGATGCTAAAACTGCTGTGGTGTTTACAAATGAAGTAATGTATATATGTACGAAGTGCATACTAATTCACTAATGCCCAGTGTGGGTGCACATGTGTGAGTGGGTGTAGAAAGTCAGTGAAAAGGAATGTCTTTTTTGCTCCGTAGTATTAAATCTGTCAGAGGCGAACTGAAAAACGTTGTAGAAATATGTCTCAGCTCTCAGCGGTCCTCCCTTTCATGCCCGTCCAGTTGCTGTCAGGAAACAAGACTTGTTGCCACTTTGTCTTTTGTGCTTTTCATTAAAGTGGCTGTGTAATGAGTGGGCTGGAGAAATGAACAGCCATAACTGACACTAGCACTTGTTTGTACTTGTCAGCGAGATAAAATCCTACAAACAAACAAAACTAGGGAGCAGCAGCGCATAAGAAACATAAATCCAGATTTTCTATGCAAATGACCAAAACTAAAGGATCTGCGTCTGAAAGGACTCCAGCACCTTTTCATTATGATAAATATCATCTTTAAGGAAAGAGAATCATTGACTATAAAAATCTTACCTTTACCTCCATGGTACTGTAGAAAAGTATTGAGTCACCACTCATTTCTTTATATATTATCTTAGGGAAATGGTGAAATAGGTGTAGAGATGTACTGAAACGTGTGCAAACAAACATAGAAATAGAGCATATAAAGCAAAAACAGAGTTTGTACAGTTCTAATGAAGTTGAAAGCCAATCTTTGGTATGACCACCTTTATTAAGCAACTCAGCTTGAACTCTCCTGGGCAACCCTTCTGTTTCTTTAATTAGTATTCAGGAGTAATTCTCCAGGCTTCTTGAAGGGCATTCAAAGCTCTTCTGTGGATGTTCTTTGCCTTTAATTATTCCTCCATATTAGCAGGGCTGTCTCTAATGCATCTAATTTTACTTGCAGTGTCATAGAGCTGTTGAATTTTACTTGAAATAGTCTTTCGGCACAGCAGTTGGATCACCTGACACTAACTGTAGCACATTTTCTAACCCCCTATCTTCTACCACTGATAGTGGCCTACACTCCAGAGCAATCCATCTTGTGAGAGAATTTGTTAGTTTGTCCAATGTTGACTTACTAATTTGGGTCCTGAAGCCAGTCATTTCATCAAGTTTGGGCTGCCGACACCGTTTGTTGGTGAACTGGGACTGCTAGTGCTAACAGCTCCTTCTGTTTCTGTGCTCGCTGCAACATGTTTTGCATTTCGATGGTACCATGAGGTTGAAGTGTTTCGGTGGTATGCAAACTCGTTTTTGCACAAAACCACACTTTTATCAAGGTTTCCGTCGGGTAGTGTTTAGAAATGAAATTTGCCTCCGATCAGTCCTAGCAACGCGCTTTCTTCTGATTCATCAGTGAACAGTAGCTTGATTATACATCTCTGAGGCCTCATGTCAGGCCTACTGGAATTTTTCCTCTTTCTTAAGGACACAACTTTGAGATACTGGCCAGTTTCTTTTAGGCCTACCACTTCTTGTTTCCTCACAATTTTAAGGGTACTTAGCATACCTTGCCAAAACTTGCAGGGTTTTGGCTAGTAGCTCTTTCAGAATGGTGGTGTAAAATCTCATGTTGGCCACTTTAAAAACTTACAAGAAAGTCTGGCTCCTTGGAAACCAAAGAAATTAGGGATGAGTATGAGTACTGTAAACAACAGTAAACTACAACCAAAACAACACAAAACAGCTAGAGTAAATATAGAATAAAAATGCATTTTTAATATTTCTTCGTGACAGAACCGAGAACTCATGAGAATCTATTTCATAAATATTATCTTGTTGAACCGTAATCCACATGCAAGGGTGGAAAATGAATCTTTACTTCATTAAGAAAGATTTTGATATTTCAGCTGTCTGAGATGGAGCTGGTGCTGGTACTCCACCGGTTGCCAGCCCAGGGGGCAGGCCTGTCTAGCAGGTCAGAAG
The DNA here is from genome assembly GCA_015052645.1 of Benitochromis conjunctus. Taxonomy (NCBI): domain Eukaryota; kingdom Metazoa; phylum Chordata; class Actinopteri; order Cichliformes; family Cichlidae; genus Benitochromis; species Benitochromis conjunctus. Next base: position 18,855 of record VOQK01002553.1, read on the forward strand.
AAAAATGTGGGGGGCCATTGGATGATTAATGAGAGAGGAAAGAAGGAAAAACAAAGTTCTGATATACAAATCTGTATTTATTTTGTGGACTTGTTTGTTTGGCGGAGCTGCTAACAGCTCATCTGACATATGAAACCTTACGATCCTCTTAGCCAGTTTTATTCGCCAGGGAGCTAAGGGTGAAAGTGGGTGCCTGGTGCTGTTAGGAGGTTCAGAAAACACTGGTGCTTTCTTTAGGAGTGCATTGTATTTTGTATAATTTTAACAGGAAACTCATAATGGGAAAAGTAACTGACAATAAGATTAGCGGGAAAAGCAGATTTTTGGGGCGTTTCGGAATTGAACTTAAACATAAATCGCATTACTTTTCAGCCAATAAACTGAACTTATATTTAGTCGTGACCAAGATGTAGACAGGGACTCTGGGGACTTTTTAACACCATTCTAAAAGTTTGAACCCAGTGGGATGTTTAAACAGTTCAGACTAATTAGTGTATTTAATTTCCATTGCTTTTACGAGGATCTTTACTAAATAGAAACACTTCACATCCTGTAAATGAGCCCAAGTACATTGCACCTCATAAGCATGTCTCGTGTCTGCGCTCTGAGGACTTTCCTGAATGGCATGCCATATGACGCCACTTCCACTCTTTGGCAGTGCATCACCCAGCAATCAGCAACTGCTAAAGAGTTACAAAACTGAACCAGAAGTTGAACCCGAGGGAGAGCAGCATCTGGCACTGTCCCATGTCTGCTGGTAAGACAGAGGTAACGCAGATTTGGGGGGGGGCACACGACATGACAGTTTACGGAAGATGATTATAACTGTCATCTCTTATTTATAAACACAGTCTTGAATTATTATCACAAGAAAATGTATTGTGTCAGCTAGACGTTCATATTTTGAATGCCTTAAAAAAAAAAGCAAGAGAAAAATAAAAATAGAGTTTTCCAGCATCCGGACACTCAGAGAAACCAGAATAGAGGTTTAAAGATGGAAACACACACACATGAAGCCACACACCTGTTGTGTTGCTAAATATGTATTCACTGGTGCAATAGGGTGGAGGGGGGTTATGTAACCCAAAGTAACCCTTTAGTTAAACAAATGCAAATAATTCTTTAAATAAGCCACAAATAGTGATAAAGAGCTAAGACGAACAGGAAAGCACCCTCTTACTTTCAGTAACCACAGACACATGTACACATTTGCCTTCTCTTTCCCTGTGTGTGTGTGTGTGTGTGTGTGTGCTCCCTCCCCTCTCTTCCCCCACCATACCCTTACCTTTTTTTGGACGATGATATGGGGGACCCAGATGTTGCATTTCACTGGCCAATGGTGAGGAGAGAGGGGCTGGATTGGTGTGCAGTCCCGATGCCCCTTCTTTTAAAAACGGCTGAGCTCCTGTCTCCAGCTCAGCGACTGAACTCACACGAAGGGACAGAGGCAAGAGTCTGCTCCAACAGCAGCCTCAGTCACACCTGAGGACCTGAAGGAGCTCCGCTCAGCTGAGAGCTGAATTGGTTTCGTGTCGATGCTGTAGAGAATCACCTCTAACAGAAGACGCCAGCACAATGTTGGGATTAAATAAAGTGGCGCTGCTGCTGTCTTTCCTGGCCTCGGTGGCTCTGAGCCAAGGTAGGTGAAGATTGATGATTGAACTGCTAATATATTATTATCATTAAGTTTAAAAAACAACGCCAGAATGACACAATCCCAAGAAATTGCTGTAACTACAGATTTGCCAACAAAATGATGCTCATGAAACTGCAAATGCTGAAAATGAAACCTTGAGCAATTTTCAGTCCTCTTGTCATAATCACACAAGAAAGAGGGCCAGTTTATGAGTATGAACACATGTGCTGCACAACTGACAGTAACTGTTGAGATTCCCAAGTTGACGGCATTTCCCTAAGGATGTCAGAGCAGGATGTTGAAAGATTGTAGACAAATGTCTGAAGATGAGCTCATATGATAAGAGTAGTGCATGATTAGCGTGTGTGTACTTGGATTACTTACGTCGTAGGGACATTAATCTGTGTTCGAAGTCAGCCTACTCCCTTCTGTGGAAGTGAAGTCATAGAGTCCGTGTTGTAAATCATAAAATGTTGAGAAGAAGATGTGGTTTGAGGTTAGGTTTAGGAAAGTAGAAATCCTTTTTTATGGGTATAGTAAGTCTCTAGCAATGTAAAAGTAAGTCAAAATGGATGGAAACGTGCGATAAGACTGCCTTATTACCTCTTTATCTCAAATGTAAAGCCATATGCATGTTTCTCCTGCACTTTTAATAACACAAAGGAGATGGATGGAGATGGAGTGGGATGTTAAGGAGAAGAGGTCGTGAAAACTGTCCCTGCGCTGTCGTTTAATCACAACACAACAACAACGCTTTGTTTTCATAATCACAAAGCCCCAGCACAGTAGCCGCCACTATCAGCAAACAGAAGGCCTGCTTTATGAAAACGATTTCTAGCTTTTATTATTTGACCAGTTTGACATTACAGCTTTTTTGCACTAGTTTTCTAATGTAGCTCCCAGTTTTTAATGCTGGTTAAGTGTCGGTTATCTGCAGACATTAACACAACACAGTTTCTTCCACATGAGATTAGAAGTTCTTCCCAGCAAACTTCACTCTTATCATCCGCTGAAAGTTTGCCATTCTTCCTGAATGACACCAGTAGCAGCACTTTTTCCAGAGCTGTCACTTTATGTTCGCCTTACAGCTGCTTCACATTAGGTTTTTCTCTCTTTTTTTTTCCAAAGTGAGGGAGCTGGCAGTTCATAAAAGCAAACGAGTGTGAATACACCTCAATAGTCTCCATGTCTTACTGGACTCTGAAGCCTCTGAGCTGTAAATGTCTTTGTGCCATTCGCTGATGAGTATATATCAAAAGATTAGAGACCAGTGAAAGTATATGTATGAGTGGTGATTCATACTGACTCTGAACAGAACACTCCAACCTTAAAACGGATCGTAAAATTTTTACACCTCATGCCACGCTCCTTTAGCAGTACATTCACATCTTGCAGTAAGGTGGTGCATTTTTGTCCTTATTTCACCCTCTAACATTGGAAACAGTCCCCAAAGATATAATCCCAGTCACCTTGGAAACAAGGTGCAATAATCACAAACCCAGTTGCCCACTTTTCCACCTGCTTGGTTTGTGCTCGGCTAAATGACAAAATGGAATAAAAAAGCGGAATAAGAGCACAGGTAAAATTACTTTAACGCCCTCTTTTTTCCACCGTCACACTGGCCAGCATTTCACTCTTTCCTTTTCACTTTTGATGACCGGCTCAGCCCTCATAACTGCATTCAATCCGCCGCTAAAGTAACGACTGTGTGTCTCCATCTGTCCGCTCGGCTTCATCTGCTCGCCTTTTGTTTCTAATCTGTCTCCCTCAGGTATTTCCCCACAAATACTTTCCCCACCTTTCTGTCTATCCCTCAATCAAACTCTCTCCTCCACCTTTCTCTACCTACTTCTCCCTGTCCTACTCCATCAAACATTCTCTCCTCGCCTTGTTTCTCAGTCACTCTCTCCAAACACCTTCAAGCTTAGAGGTTTACGAGCTGTTTTTCTATTTAAAGTTGGCAGCTGCTGCTGAATGCCCACTGTAACTCTGAGGGGAAAACGGTGGTATTACCACCTTCAAGTGTAAATCTTTCTCTTCTCTTCTCTTCTCTTCTCTGCATAATTTTCATGCAAAGCCAAAATAGTTGGTGAGTAGCCGGAGGGCTGTTAGTCAGACGGAGGGGTAGTTCTCCAGATGCTGACCACTGTCTGCTATAAAGCACAGAGCTGTCTGGCCAGCTGACTTTAATGACTGACACAGAGATTACAAAGGATCAAACGAAAAGGCGCAAATTCCCATTAATGACACGCTGCAGGCCATATCACATGTTTCATTGCTTTACTTTTCTACTCTTGTGTACAGACACAAGAAGAGATGCCAAGAAATTATTTGTTGCAGGAGTAATCAGCTGCTTTACATTTTCAGCTTCTGGCTCAGTACCTGTGCACAGGTGGAGAAGTTCAACCTCCAGATATATATATTTTTTTAGAAATGCAACAGTGACGATCTGTTTTCTTAATAGTATCAAGGAAACAATGCGGTGTTCCACAAATACTTTCCTTTAAATACACAAATCCTCTGTTGTACTTTTGTAAATCCTTAAATCATGTGGTTGGTTTCCACCATTAGTTAATGTCATGGACAAAACTGCTGATTTTAAGGAGATACAGATGTTTATGAGTTTTGAGAGACTTTTGAGAAGAAGAAGAAGAAACTTTGGGGTAAACAGAGAGAGATAGGCACAGAGAGAAAGAGCAGACCCCTCTGAAACCACACACACCTCAGCTAAGGAGCTAGCCAAACGCATAAACAACTTCCAGATGACATGGCAAACGGATCATCACATACACAGGCCCACACACACAATACATACACAGTTCATGCATGGAATGCCGCTGTTTTTAACTTAATTCGAGCACTCCTGTGGCAGCTGCTGTCGCACACACTCCTGAGCCCGAGCATGAACAAATAAAGCACAACCCCATTCTTTGGGCGAGCTTTGCTTTATCTAGTAGGTTATGTAACACGAGGAAGCATGCTGGTGTTTTCACATCTTCTCCTTCTTGTAGGGATCTGGCATATTATAAATAAACAGGATCCAGACCTTTTATTTAAGCCTCATCTGTCTGCCAGCCCGCGTCTGGCACAACCATACCACCCTAATATGAGTGAAACCGTGTTGGGTGCAACTTCATAAGGTCCTCTAGTTTCTCCACAGTTCCACTCTTCAGCAGCTTTTTTATTAGATTTTGGCGAAGGCAGAAGTTTCTCACTCAGAAAGTGAAGGAGAGCAAGGCTGTCTTTCCCAACGGCACCAGGGCTTATTAATAGAAGATTTGCCTTTGTGCAGCCAGGCTGTAAGTGAACCAGCTGTATTTCAGAATGATGTAAATCACTGAACCCAAAGCTAGTTCTCTAAAATAAGACTTGCAGTTGTCACAACAGACCCATGGTGGATAAAGAGGACAATGAATGCAGCGGTGGATGAAAAGTAATCCATATAAGTGACATTGCTTGGTATTCAGGAACTTACCATGCTGCTATATGTGGAAAAGGACGCAGACCTGTCCGAGCACATCAGTGCAGCTATCTTGTTACCTTGTCCAAGGTTTATGAGGGTCACAGTGAGCGTGGCTAAAACTGCTGGCACTTAAATGCCCACCAAACTGCGGCTATTTCCTAAACTTAACCATGTGATCTAAACAAAGCTAAACCGCAACATTGTCATGCCATAAAAGAAGTTTATTGTTCAGCGGTGATTTGACAAGCGCCAAATGGGCCGTTAAATCAGAAAATCAGAAGCAACATACACGACGTTTGGGTTGTATAACAGCAGCTGCAAAAAGTCAAAGCGTAAAGACATTTCTGTTCACAAAAGCAAACCCACAAGGAGCACATGAACAAGGTGTAGTGCACCAGTGAGTCCCTTTAGGGTGTATTTTCCTAAAGCGTAAAAAGGAAATAATAAGTTCTAACTTTGCTCTTGTTGGCTTGAAAAACGTGTGTTACTTGCCTCTTGATGAGGTAACTTCGCTCACATACCAGCCGCATGAAGCAGTGCCCCAATAAAATCCCCCAGCATTTAAAATTCATAAAGTGTTAACATGTCCCTCAGAAGCACAATAAGCTTTGAGGAGCCAAGCCAGTTCATCCCAGCCATTACTGAGGTCGCTACCCCAACGTTTGCCTTGTTCTGCAGCTAATCTGGGTTTCCTCTGTCTGCTTTCTAAAACCATTAGTCACCCTATAAAATCCACCGAACTGTTTGCCATTTTATTTTCATCATTATCAGACATCTTGAAATGATAATCCCGCGGTTCTGCTGTGAATTCCCTTTGCTCTGGTGTGAAAAAGAAAAAAAAAAGTTATGTAACAGGAGCTGAAATAGTGTTTTGGAACTTCTTGGAAATAATATGCGCTTCAGAATGGGGAGCATTATTAATTAGACACAGGAGTTTTAATTCGTTTTTAATAAAAGAAACAAAAGGCTTCTTTGTGCTTGTTCTCAAATACATTCTTAAGGGAATAAGAATGTAAATATAATATATATATATATATATTTTTATATATATTCTCTCTGGATGATGATTTTTGAACATCATCATCCAGAGAAAAACTGTGCTTTACCTGCTTTCACAATGTAATCGGGACAGACGCATAATTCGGGAGACAAAAAGAAAATTGTGGAAAAACTATTTGAACTGATTTACTAAACTAAATCTGCAGGAAGAGCCACATCTGCTCACCAGATCAGTGTGAAAGCATTTGCTTCTGTTTATCAAGTCATTCCAGTGTATCAGAGAGACAAAGCTGATCTGGAAACGTATCAATGGTTTTTAAAGCCAAGGGCATAAAAAAACCCAACAACCACGAAGGTCAGCTGACAGTCTACGTTACCCTAAAATGTAAAGTTGATGTGTGTCCTGGTGAACTGTTATCCTCCTCTTGGTAAATCTATCAAAAGCCATCAGGGCTTGAAAAGAAATGTGCTGGCATGAAACTAAAGACTTGAAGTGAGCTGTAAAACCAGCGGGGACTGGGATCGGTACTGGTCTCTGTGCTGTGCATCTCTGCTCATAAACTCAGCAGCGTCTCTCCCAAAGTTCTAAGCGCTTGCACATATTACACACGCACAGACACACAAACGCTCACACGCTGAAGCGACATAAGCCACTTTTTGTTTCTGTCACAGACTGACATTTATTTTTTCCGCATGGCCACATTTCACATTTCTTCCCAGAGTTTCAAGTGAAAGAAGAAATGTCAAGCAAACAACTGACGCTTTTCAAAACATGCAAAAATTTATACCGCAGGAAAATGAATCATTGCACATCAAAGCATGCGTGAAAATGTACGGTGCATGCTTAATAAGTCAAAGAGGAAAAAATTACATGAATGCCAGCTTTAATATCGTTCTTTTTCTTTTTACTGCTTACATCTACTGCTGTGTGTATGAACACACGTGTTAAAAAGAAGATGGTGTAAGACTTATTTAGTGATATAGGCATGCAGTTTGTGTGCAATACATATTGTATGGTCATATGTCCTTCACATAAAAACAACTGGCATGAAATTGCTGCTTATATGTCTGTTTGAGTAAGAGAAAGATGTGAACAGAAAGTTAAAGTGAAGTTTACATGTTTGGCGTCTGCATAGAATATCAGATGACTCTGCAGGTTCATTAGTATCCTCAACAGTGGGTGCTTAGTGATGGATCAAGAGGAGAAGGGAGGACAGAGAAGGGCAAGAAGGGCTGAAGAATGAAAAGATGTAAGACAAAGATTTCTGGGGGAGATGACAGATGGAGGGATTAGAGACTGCCGCTGCTGAAGAACAGCTGTGATAAAGGAGAAGACGGAGAGGAGGGAAAGGGGAAATATAGGAAAAAAGAAGAGTGATGGAGAGAAACTAATGAAAGCTTACATTGGACAGAAAGAAAAGGGAATAAATCTTCAGTTTGTTGTCATTAAAGCAGAAAGTCTTCTTGCCTTGAAGAAAGAGCAAAACGTGTAAATGCTGAGTAAATCTCAGCAGCTGTTCAACGCGCACACTTTGAAAACTTGACTTGATTTTATCAACAGTGTAATTTAAGCAAGCACAAGTATAAATGTTTTCAAAAAGGTAACACACTCTCATCTCAAACACATGAATTTCTTCTCTTTCTTCTTAAAGTTTCTTAAGAACAAAAAAGTGTAAGCTTGCACTATAACCAGCTGTTTTCTTGTGTACGCAGGATCTGTGAGAACTGAGAGTCATTCGGACAAGAGCCGGAGAGTGGCCTTCAACACGTACGCTGACTCAGGTACAACAGGTACCGGAGAGATAATTCTCTGGCAAACGTTTTCAAACTGCGAGAGTTTAAATATCAGCTGAAAGCAAGAGTGCAGGCGGATTCCAGCCAGTATTATAAAACCATCAGTACGCTCGTTATTGCTATTTGACTTACTGATTTAGCAGCCTCACTATAGGCTGTGACTAAAACTTTAAAGATTCAAGGTAAATCCTTTAGTGCCCGATAAAGATGTTACCTCAGAGATTTTACTCCTTCGCAGAGTCA
>VOQK01002553.1:32292-56106 GCA_015052645.1 Benitochromis conjunctus
CATGCATAATAATTATGCTGCCAGTGGGTTGTTGAACAATCGTTCATTCTTTCCAGCTCCCAGTTGGATGGTTGGTGAAGAAACCTTTTCTTAAGCTTGAAGTCTAATTACCATTTCATGCATATTTCACAATCCAACTTGGCCACTGAAATGCACTTTCAGGCCATGTAGACCTTGAGCGTTTGTGTGTACTTTGTCTATAATGTGAGCATCCATGTGTGAAAAATAAAGGTATAAATATTTTTATATGTTCCACCAGCAAGTTCCAACTATTCTCTATACCTGTTCCACATTATGCTTATAAATCAATATGCAATTACCCTCAAACCAGTAATTTAATTTTAATGCTAGATCGTATATTTGACAAACTTTCAAGAGCAGATACAGCTGAGCAAATAGAACTTGAACAGATCTGTTTTTAATATGTTAACTCTGCATTTACTTCCTAAACTAAAACACCATCAAAGTCTCATTACACAGCAATCAGCTTAAAGTTTATTGCAATATTTCTTTCATGATGATGAAAGAACACAAGCTTAATGTCATTTATTGTCTATTTCACAGAGAAAGGAGCACCAGCATGCAATTCTACCCCTGAAACACATCACATCAGGCTACCCATGGACTGTGTTCAACCCGGAACTGACTCCAAGTACTACAATGCAGGCCGCTGCCCTCACAACAAATGCGCTGGTTCCCTAGACTTTGATATGGGCTGTAGAGATGGAGCTGGATTCTGTTGTGGCGTTAAAAATATGGAAAGTCGAATTATTGACTGTGGTAGCTACCACCTTCCCATCCGTGCTGTGATGCAGTGCGGTTGTCAGAAGTGTGTGCAGCCAACTGTGCTGGTTCGTGGTCGAGTAGTCACAGCTGACAATAATGAGCCTCTGCGTTTTGGGCACATCTACATTGGTAAAGAGAGAGTGGGTACCACTGGATACCAAGGAGGCTTCACGTTAAGAATCACCCCTGACACACAGAGATTAGTTGTAAATTTTGTTGACCCTAGTCGAAAGTTTATTGACACGCCCAAGGTGTTCATCTTTGACAAGAAAAGTGGATCGATTTACCACGATGTGAAAGTGATGAGAAAACAAACACCAATTGATATCAATGCTGGAGAGACCAATTTTATTAACCTTGGAGAAATTAAAGATGAAGACCCCATAGGGCAGTTGGTTATTCCTCCTAACTCTTTTCATAAGGACAATGGAGAAATCTACGAGGGAACTGTCAAAGCCAGTGTCACTTTCATTGACCCAAGAAACATCACTACTGCAGCAGCTGCCCCTGGCGACCTTAACTTTGTGGATGATGAAGGTGACATGCTTCCTTTAAGGACCTATGGCATGTTCTCTGTAGACTTCAGAGATGAGTCCAACAAGGAGGTACTTGGAGCTGGCGCTGTCCAAGTCCTCCTTGACACACAGCACGTCAAAATGCAAGAGCACATTCCCCAGATGAAACTGTGGTCTTTAAATCCGGACACAGGAGTCTGGGAAGAGGAGAGCGACTTTTCTTACAGCACAACAACTACTGGTGGTCATGGAAGGAGCAAGCGCGAGGAACGCACATTCCTTATAGGCAACATGGAAATCAGAGAACGCAGACTTTTCAATTTAGATGTGCCTGAAAATAGACGCTGCTATGTCAAAGTTCGCGCCTACATGAGTGACAAGTTCCTACCTACTGAACAGCTGGAGGGTGTCGTAATTAGCTTGATAAACCTGGAGCCCAAGCCTGGTTATTCTTCTAATCCCAGGGCATGGGGCCGCTTTGACAGTGTCATAACAGGACCCAATGGGGCCTGTTTACCAGCTTTCTGTGATGCCCAGAGGCCTGATGCTTACACAGCTTATGTCACAGCAATGCTGGGTGGGGAGGAACTAGAGGCAGCTCCTTCCTCCCCAAAGATGAATCCAAACATTATTGGTGTCTCTCAGCCCTATCTAGATAAAATAGACTACCAGCGTTCAGACCATGACGATCCAGCATTAAAGAAAACTGCCTTCAAAATCAACTTGGCAAAGCCTAACCAAAACAATTTTGATGAGACCAATGGGCCAATATACCCATATCAGAATTTAATAGCTTGTGAAAATGCCCCTGTTGATGCTAATCATTTCAGGTTTTTTAGAGTAGAAAAGGACAAGTATGAATACAATGTTGTTCCCTTTGAGGAGAACGATTTGACAACCTGGACTGGAGATTACCTCTCATGGTGGCCTAACCCCCAAGAGTTCAGGGCATGCTTCATCAAGATCAAAATTCTCGGACAGAAAGAAGTCATGGTCAGGTCAAGGAATCTGGGTGGAACACACCGAGAGACAAAGGGCCAGCTTTATGGAATTAGAGACATTCGCAGCACTCGGGATATGCGAGAGTCCAATACCTCAGCAGCATGTGTTGAGTTCAAATGCAGTGGCATGTTATTTGACCAAGCTGAGGTGGACCGGTCCCTCATATCTCTCCTTCCACAAGGTAACTGCCGCAGGATCAACACCAACAACCTCCTACAAGAGTATCTCATTAAACATCCACCAGTGGCTCAAAACAATGAGTCTCATGCCTTCACCATGTTAGCACCTGTTGACCCTTTGGGACACAATTATGGTATTTACACAGTCACAGACCAGAACCCTAGAGTGGCCAAAGAAATTGCTATTGGGCGCTGCTTCGATGGCACCTCAGATGGTTTCTCCAGAGAGATGAAGTCAGACTCTGGTGTTGCACTGACTTTCAGTTGTCCAGAGAGGAAAATCAACAGGGAAAGCCTTTTCCAGCGTCTGCAGACCAACCCAGGTCAAACTTTGTCTCAGATGGCGAGGGACATGAGAGAGTTAGACGGTCTGCAGGTGAGGAGATCATCCACCCAGGTGGTGGCTTATCCTTCAGAGCAACGGGCTAGGACCCAGAATCGCAGAGTCACCTCAACCACCAGGAGAAGAGTATCTACACGCATTCAGTAACACCAACAAAGGTGATAAAAAGTAGGTTGAAATAATATTACACCAGCAATCCCATCAAAATGACATATCTTTTATAATCTTTTCTTTACATTGCTAGGTCTTCAGTTGAGAGTCATATGATGGCATCCAGTTCAGAAGATTGTCTGTCTGCTGATGAGTGTGAATTCCCCCTTGACTATGAAAATTACAAACCCGAGACAGACAGCAATTTAGAAAACTCATTAGGTCTGAAGTTTACTTGAAGAATTTGGTATATTAATTTCTCCCATCCATGGTAAAAGACAAGTATCATTTGTCTTTATGTAATTCGGTGACCGGCTTTTATTGAAATGGCTTTGCTCTAAGTTTATGAATGAATACACTAAATTGAGGGTTGAAATTGAAACTTTTATAGAGTTAATCTGTGGCATTCCACTTCCACAGTGGGTGTTTTTGCTGACATGTCTCAATGCTTGACCTGAAACCAGAAATTTTTAAACTATAAATATTACGGTAGACCTCAAACACTTGGTAATTGGTCATAGCTTTCCATTGAACTCATGCTTTTCCTCAAGATCACAGAGAAACCAACATGAGGTCCTTGTTGTCTGAAGCAGACACTGAGCCCTTTTTATACAAACTCAGAAACTCTCCAAGGAGGGGAGGAACATGCAAAAGAAACAGTGGGGTGAAGCATGCCACCCAGCGAACAGAGAATGTTTTCAGCCATGCTTCTCAGTGTTTTTCATTAGTGTACCATATTGCCAACTGTGATTCAGACAGACGTTCTTCCACACTTACTTAAGATGTGGAAGATTGAGGTTGTCATCAAGACAAGCAAGGACCATACTTGTAGCCGACACTTCAAAATAAAGATAATTATTTTTGGAGGCATGACATAATTTCCTTCCCCCCCTCTGCACATTCCACATTAGAACATCACCAAGCAAAGTGTTACTTATAATAATCTATTCCTCAATACTTTCATTCTCAGCAAGAAGCTCTTTCAGGGTTTAAATGAACTTTGTTTTTGTTCTAGGGCAAAGTGTTTATGAGCTGCCTTTATATCATGAAGTGCAATAAGTATCAATATACTTGAGAATTAATACAATTCAGCATGTTTCAAACTATAAAAGTTCATGAAAAGTGCTGCTGGTGAATTAAATAACGAGTTTTTCATGTTGCATGTTGTGCGGCTAAGGTATTTGTACCTTGTACAAGGATCTTGTTGTTGACTTAGTTGTGTGATTTTCAGCAAATAACTGTTGTGTTGTGCAAGTCCGTTTTTTTTTTTCATTCTTTGTAGCATGACTCCGCTGTATTTACAATAATCTTTTTGGCTTCAGTTTGCAATCTTGTTAGTAGGACAAAAAACTCCATTGCCATTTCCTCATTAATGAAACATGATTTCTTAAGCATGTGAATTCAGAAGAAACACACCGTGTGTTTACAAGTCAGGTTTTTATTAAGCCTGTCATGTATAAGTATGAGTAGCAATACAAATAAATGTAGACTATATAATGTAGAAAATAGATACATTAATTGACTATTTGGCTACTTTAACTGAACTCAGTAATAGGCATGAAGTTTACTCAGTGATAAAATTGATTGTTTATCTGCAATATGGGCTTTTGCAGACCCATGGGAGAAACCTTTCGAGCTGAACTAATCCCAAAGTGAATAAGGTGCACTATGGACCTTGGAGAAACCAGAAGAGGCTGACAAGTAAATATAAGCTTGCTGCTAATTAGAAAATAAATTACATATTCTCTTGAGAACTGTAAAAACAGTTTGACTTTCACAAACAACCAAATTGAACTCAAGGAATCAGTAATTAATTGGGCACAAGAGTATTATGGACACATATTTCCTTTGAAATTGCTACCGAGCTCTCTGTTCATTTAACATTTGAAGATGTCCTTTTTAAAAAAATCTCAGTTCATTTATGCTGTTATATTTTTAGTTCTAATGTGCAACAGAGTTATCATTTAACATGCCATAAATGGTATCATTTCCAACTTGTACATCTTTCTATGTGTAGCATATAAAAGGATAGCACTCCAAACAGATCTATAGAGTGGCGGCCTGTGCAAACTTCAGCATTATCATTGACCTTTCTAATCACAGGCCTGTGGGCTGTGTGTGAATGAACAGTTCAGATGTCCAGTTGGAAACAAACATGTCACAGCAGCAGATTCAGCATCCACCCCGTAAGAAAGATGATGATTGGATCCAGGTGTAGGAAGAGATAAGTCCTATAAAATGCAATAGTTTGTGAGGTCAGCTGAAGAGGCCAAACAGATGTAGAGCAACTAAAGGAAATGTTAGACCAAAGACATCAGAAGGAAGAGAAGCAAGATTATCTGGTGATGGGTTTAATCATTTCAGGGTACGGTTTGAAAAAGAAAAAAAGGGAAGGGAAAATATTAGTGGTCTTTGGCCTCATAGCCCATCACTTACAGAATCTCGAGCTTTGAAAGTGGTTGCACATGGAAGAATGCAGGTTTTCTTCAGGGAATGCTTTGACAGGAGAATTGGCTTATTCATGAGAAGAAGTTATCAGGAGAGTTTGAAGGACAAGGTAACAACAATAGCCTGAGTAAACCATTATGTAAGGCTTTGCATGGGAAAATAAGCTGTGCTCTCCAAACAGCCACTTTGTCTTTAGGGAACTTCAAAGGAGATTAAAGAAGCTCTGTAATGTTTGGTTTAATCGCTCAAGAGAAAAAGTTTCCAGAGTCTTTAAAATCAAATAAAGACAGTTTGAGCCTGAAACCAACAGATAAAAGAAGATGAAAATATTCCTTTTTTAATTAAAAGGAACTGTTTATCTTGACTCATTGGCAGTAGTAGTGGCAAGCCTTTTACTTTATTTAGTGTCAGAATCACGAACATAATTTATGTATTTGTGTTTTAAACTTCTAAATGAGTTGTTTGACATTTGGATTTAGCTGGGTGCTGGCTCTATTTCTTTAATTAACCCACCGATGTAAGGGTATCATCACTATTCTCGTCTCCAAACTCTGGCAAGGAGGAGAATGAGCGTTATTCTCAAAACAGGGAACTAATGTCTAAAGCATACTATTGGTATAGTTACAGCTTTGTCGAATTCTTGAATGGCTGAAAATTGGATATTTTCATGTGTATTTCAATCCATCTGGCAAAATGTAAGTTTTTTTTTTGTGGCAACTGATATTAGAAAAAAAGAATCTAAGGAGTGGATTTCTATTCAAAATACTTGACCTGAGTTTGCCTCTGTCACAGAAATGTTTCTGGCACACTCGGACTTTAAAGTGGAAAAGCACAAGTCTCTGAATCCACCAGAAACCATCTACAATTTATCAGTAACTTAAGCGTGAACAGACATATCCATTTTCTCCTCTGTATAGTCCAGCAGGGTCTCAGGGAGATCATAATTTATTCACAAGACGGTCAACCTTACACCTTTCCACCACTTTCTGGAGGGCATGGAGAGAGTTGTATATTTGCCACTGTGCCCCAGGAAGCAATCCTGAGTAGTAATAGAATGACATAAATCAGCTCTTGATAATAGTCTGTAATGCTAACTATTGCATGGAGATGCTGAATGCTTTGTTTCTCTCTGAATTACGTCTTTATGTGTAAATTGTGTATGTACGAATGAAAACGTGTAAATAAATGATTTTGTGTAAACATTTTGTTTGCCGTTTGTTCTCTGAGTTGTGTATATAAGTTTAACAAAATGAACATTTTGAAAATTGGAAAATGTTTATTTAATATTCATATATATTTTGGAATAAATAAAATGGGTAGATCTGGTTTTACTTTTCCCATCTTACAACAATAAGCACAGTTTACAACAAACATGATACTGATGATACTAGCTTACAACAGAGTTTAAATGCATCGGTGTATGCAGTCTGCAGAATTACTTCTCTTTTAACATAAAACCCAGATACATACTTAAATAAATACATCAGAAATACAAAAGCATATAAAATACATTTTAGGAAACATATAACAAAATTCTGATGAGAATCCCAGTTTTCCCATCGTGGCTCAAGCGTCTCAAAACCTTTCTGCCGAATCTCAAACCGTTACTTTGACTTTTCTACTGACACAAAATAACCATATCTCCACTTTGTTTGCCCATTACCCTTCAGGTGATGAAATGCAAGACAACACAGCGAGACGTCTGGTGCACATAACATCTTTAACCAGTGGAATTATTATTGTAATAAACTCGCACAACGGGGAGCACAGTAGGGAGGAAAACTGGAGTGTTGAGCCACACTGTCATTGACACCTTCGTGACGGGATCCTGTGCGTCTGCCAGAAAACGAAGCTGACAGAAAATATAGTGAGTGACTGCTCTCACCACGAAGAAATAAAAAAAACCCAAAACACTGGCATCACTGCTCACACACACACGCACAGCTAGGAAAACACATTTTTCTTAAGTCAGTTGTGCATTTCAGGTCGTGAACCTTCCTCCGGCGCCTTACTAACCGTTCCTCGTAAATCCCAGTGCGTCAGTAACAGACAAACCTGTCTGTGCAGAAGACAGGAATGAAGAGAAACGCTGATGGAGACATGTTAGCGGTGGAATTGCCACCAACTGTAACCACAGTGTCCTTGATGTGTTTTCTATTTGCTTAAACTCTAATTGGGTTAAAAAAAAAAAGTTTTGCAAGTAAATCCTGGAAGAGAGTTTCTTCCTATGTGACATCGCTAGTAGTAAACCATGAAAGAAAGTGACACTATTTTTGTTATGCTTACATGCAAAATGTGGGCTTTACAAAAGGAGATCTGTACAGGTTATTCGAATACGCTAACATACAAAATATGATGATTCTTTTCAAGGTATCAAGATGATGGTGTCTGGTTTTTACTCAGTTTTCCTCTTTATTTTATCCATTTTAATTGCATTAAAAAACTAACTGCAATAGTGCTCCATTTTGGATACTGTAATGATTCCTTTTGCCTCCGTGATCTGAAAACCAAACAGCCAGTCTGCTGACTTGGCATCTTGGTGCAACCGTTTTTTCAAGACTTGCAGTACAGCCAGTGGATATCCAGGTCAAGCCTTTCTTTTCTGTTCCTGAAGATAAAGTTAACAAAACAAATATAAAAATGAAACTATCATCAGACAACAACTGATAGTTTCAAGATTGCAGTTTGAATGCGTTCCTGTCCCCCCCACATGGATTGTTTATTTGCGTGTAACTGAAGCCTTCTCAAATGTGATTGGTCAACAGAACTCGGATCACAAGTGGAGCATAAACAGAAGAAAATCTGTTTGGAGTTTTGCTAATTTAAATTTGAATTATAAACAGCATTTGGAAGGATTTTCAGTTTCTTCAAAGAGAAAGTTTTTGCTTGTTAGTGCATATCAGTGCAACAAGGCGGAGAGGCTGAGAGCATGACAACTGAGATGAAAAATAGAGATCCACTGCAATTACTGGGTTTTGATCAACAATGAAATGGAAAGTGCAAATGTCTCCAATTTAAAGGCAAAAAACTGAAATGGACATCAAATTTACTCTGCAATATTTCCACTAAAAATCATGATATTATCTTCTTAAGGAAGAAAAAAAGGAAACATGAAATTACATAAATCCACTACGTTTATCTTGCATCTATTGTGCTATGAAAAATCAACAATAACCTGCTGACTCTGCAGGTTAACCCTTAAGTGTACTTAGGGGCACTTTGCAAGGTTTGGAAGAACTTTCAAGGATTTCCAAGTAGGCTTAAGGGTTAAGTGCTTGTGCATGGTTCTCCATCTCGAATGCCAGCAGCAAGAAAAACGCAAGAAACTTTCCTGACTTTGGTCCTGAGAATACAGCAATCCAAGAGAAACAAAACTGAGAAAACGAGAGATAAGGCTTAGGAATGTTTTTGGACAGCTTGGGTTTGTGGAGCAAGTCTCAAAACAAACTACAGTGGGTTCATTACACAAGTCTAACAAATGGACAGGAGGATGAAGCACCTGCTCTGAGGTAGATCAGCTTTTCCGATCTGGAGGAAAAGGCTGTAAGGACAGACGACTTCTGTGCTTCACATAAACATTTCCATCCTCCAGCTTGACTTCATACACTTGTTGCTGTAAAAAAAAAAAAGGGGAAAAAAAAAAAGAAAGAGTAGAAAGAAACAGAAGTTAGACGAAACACAACTCGCTAAGCTACTTTAGGAGCAATCTTCCAAGTCAAAAAGGCAGCAAACCTGCCTGTCACAACACACTGTTTGATGCTGTTTTGTTTAAAGGTCTAACATTTGACATCAGTGACATAAAGTGATGTATATTTAAATCATATGTGGAAAATGATGAATACAAAAGAGGATAAAATGTCAAACTTGATTTTTTCATCTGAACAAAACAAAACAGAAGATCTAAAGCTGAACATCACCTTAACTCCATCTGACGACCTGTCTATCAAAAACACGCCATCTGCCTAAGATGAAAGGATAATTGATGTGAATGCTTACATCAGGTCTTAGCATCCTTTTAGTAAATGTAAAAAAACTGATAGGTGCCTAAATTTCTGCTCCTACATGCAAGTCAAATTCAAAGTGATTAATCAACACTGGTAATAAAAGGCGGGTTTGGTGTAAAACTAAAGCAGCATTATCAGGACACACTTTATGACTGACCTGTAGTGATGTCCCTGACCTCCCAGTCCTGAGATCAAAGTTATAATCATGCCAGGGACAGAAGACCTGCAGGACCCCATCAGCCTCCTCAATGTCCCCCTCACACAGAGGACCGCCTGGATTTCCACACGGGAAACTGTTAATAACCGTTTATTCTCATAACAATCCCTGCTGCTATCTTTATTCTAGAAAAATGCGATGCTTTCATAAGACTAAAACTTAAGACAGCAGGGGGCATGATCCCATTTCCCCCCCACCCAGCCTTCTCTTATTTTTATTTTTTTCAACCACAGAGACATTTTCAATAGGCTGCATATAAAAACGCGACGTGAAGCGTTTGCGTGTTATACTTATGACTGCGCTCTACTCTCGCTTTTTAAAGGCCCTGCTAAAGCTAAATCTAAGCGGGTGTGAATGTGTTTGTTTTTTTATTTTTACCGGAGTGTGAACAGCGAGCATCCATTGCAAAAAACTCCCCCTTCACATAGAAGAGGCAGACATCGGAATCATAGCCGAGAGAGGAGTGCATTAGACGGCAGCGCTTCTTGGAAAGCTCCGAGGCCGGGCCTATGAGTCTCCACGAAACGCCCCCCGTGTTTCCCTCTTCATCTCCGGAGCCAGAAGCCATAAAGAACGGCGAAATGACCTGTTTTTCTATTTTGCACTACTACAGGCCTCCCTTTTTCCGCCGGTGCAAATGGATTTGGCAGATCGCTCTGTGCAAATATTCCATATTAACCACCAGGCCGACTGGTACGACGCTCATCCGATCGGATTGAGCTGCTGCCATCCCTGCTGCAGCCTGCCAGCAAACCGCGGGACCCCGTCAAAAAAAGGAGACAGCGCACAAACACAGAGCTACATATGAATATGACTGAAGCCTAAATGATGAATGAGCAGAACAGTTTGCCTGGGCTACTCGAAATCTGCTAAAGGTGTGCAGGCTATCCACTGGAACTGCAGATGCTCTAAAAATAACAGCAGCAGCAGCTATTGGAGTTTAAAATGCAGATGCAGAAATCCATCACATATGCATCAGTTGCATTATGAATGGGTGGAGATCAGAACTTTACTGTTCTTTGATTAGAGTCTGTAACATCAGGTCACTTCTAGTCTTTTATATTCAAACAGTGCACACACTAAGAACATTCCCATTATGTAAGCTTTCTTGGTGGCCCCGTTGAGTTTATTGAAATACTTAAAAATAGCCTACCAAGTTTTGGACGTCTTCCAAAATAGTGAGCTAAATGTGGAACATTAGTTTTTATGTACTGTGCAAATAGTTCGAAATAATTTGTGTTATTTGGTACAAAGCAGGTTATTGTTCCTTCACTGCACATACCATACTGTGCTCCAGACAGGTATTACTGCTGATTATTTTCAGGTTAACTTTTTCCACGGGTGCAATATTCTAAGCATATAAAGTTTGTTAACTGTTATGTCAGTTCTGTGATCTTAAATTGCAGCAGCAGATAAAGAACATATACAATTTAACCAAATATAAAAAAAACCCCATATAGAACAACGCTGATGTGTCAGTTTAACTACACTGATGTCCATCGTGTGAGTCCACATCAGCAGTCTGTTTTTGATCAAAGATCAGGGACTCATTATTAACACTATGTATAAAGCTGACCTTTAGAGTAGTACCAAATTTGAGGTTTCTGTGATCTACAAATTTGTTCAAATGGCAATGTGCAAAAAGCAAAAATGCACACATTAAACGATAACCTCCACTTTTTTAACTATTATTCAAATTGTCGCAATCACTTTATTGAGCCAGTAATTATGCAGGTGGCAGTTTTGCCTTTAAGTAATGTGCCGTAGTGTCTAGACTGGAGTGATGCAAAACAGAGGCCACTTGTTCTGAATCGTGATTTTTGCGAAACTGACTCATGTAAGTGCGCAACATGAGTGAAGAGCAGAATAGCAATACTGTGAAAATGTGTCACGGACAGGAAGAACTAATGGAACTGCATCTTGTCAAGAGTTGGTGCTCTGCGAACGTAGATGCAAAGGAAGGGAGAGCCAATGCAAAGAAATCTGAGCTAAGCTGCGTATGGAATGTACCTGAAGTCACGATTCGTCTCATTCTCCCTGCAGTTTAATATTTAAAAATATTACCAGCTGCCATTTATGAACAGCTCTCAGTGTTCCTTTAGCGGAGTCACACCACTAGTTAGGTTTTGTGCGCAATTGTACTGAAAGATAAAGTTTGAGATTCCTTCATGCAAACTTTCTGCCTGCTTGCTCCTAAAAAAAAAGCTCAGTTTTTCCTCTAGATTTTTAAAAAATCTGTACCTTTCAATATACCTGGACCAACTGTGTGTCTGAAGTGCAAATAAAAAAATATCTCAGACATATTTACAATGAATATTAGAAAGGGCATTTGCCACCAGCAACACTGGTCGCTCATTCAAAGTAGAGACATACATAATTTCAAACCTTAATAAAGTTTAAATTATATATATATATAAACAAAAATGAAACACCTGTATAATTATTATTAGGTGGGAAATGAGCCATTGAGACCAAATTCTTTGTGTGTGTGTGTGTGTTTGTTAAAGCTGTAAATTGCACACTTTAACATAGGATCCTATAGGCTTTTACCATAGCCAGTACAAAAGACGGACATAGCTTCTTGATTAGGGAAATGAAGTCAGTGTGCCTAAAAACCTGCATTCTGTCTGGAGGCCACCAGATGGCGATAGTTATGGTTGCAAAAGCCTGTAGGTCCTACAGAAGACTGTGGAAAAATGGCTTTCGCTATTGACCTGTAAACACTTCCCTGGTGCGTTTATGGGTTTAATCAGTCATTTTTTGTCATAGTGAAAACAAAAAATTTGTTTATTTTGTAAATCCGGGTCAATTATTTTCAGAGCAGGATTATCCAGGGAATGGCTAGAGACTTATTGTTTGACTGACGATTGACAACACATTAGCCGGTACGCGAGCAATTTCACAATCAGACCCAGTGCTCCTCATTACATCTGTTTTTTTTTTTTTTAGACTGAGCACTGTCACCGAGACGTAGGCATTACATAGGAATGTAATTGGTAAATCACTAAATCGTGCTCCATCCAGCACAGTGCTTTATACGCACCCGAGTATTGCCAACCGAGTCTAATTGCACTGTGTGGGTAGCTTCTACACTTTGCCGACTTCTACCTCTCTCTACACGATTGCTTGCCTAATCTGCAAGATGTTAGGGCAATGTTCCTTGATCTGCTTCACCAATGCTTTTTGTTTTTCTGTGCAACACAGCAAAATGTTTTATACTGTCTGCTGGTTTTTTGCCTGCTTTTGTAACCGGCCTTTATTGGCAGATTTTTGGAGCTTCTTCATAAATTCATTTCCATTTTCATTGCCACTTTATGCTTAAAAGTGTATTGTAGCGCTAAATGACATCTCTGTTTCTTTTTGTGACAGAATGGAATCATCCACTACACTACAGTGCACCCCCTTTTGCTTGTGCTCCTCAGAAAGACTTTAAAGAACTATAACAGTCCTGACCGCTCATCCATTGTTTCTGCAGATGTCTGTGTTTATGAGCGTGACTGAGTATAATCTCCACCTTACTCTGCCATTGGCAACAGACATTTTTTTCCAGTGGTGTTTGCAGGAACATTTAAAACAACAAGGTGGCTATATTATATGGCAAAGGTAGCATTTATATATATATATATATATATATATATATATATATATAAAAGATTATTATCATTATCAAGCCATTCTGTACACCTTTCTAGCTGTGAACTTTAAAAACGTTGTAAATAGGCTAGATATATTACATGTGAGGGAAGAGATGGGGTAATAAGTCTTCACAGTCTGAAATAAAATAGATGGAGAGTGTTCTTTGATTCTTTTTTCTCAACATCACTTGCGCAGACATTTGGTTTTCCCTTCTCTGCAAATTAAACTGTAATTTAGACAAATGCAATATTTGTGTGCCATGTTTAAACTACAACTCACTGAGGAAGTAAGATATCACAGTGTATGATACTCTGTTATTCAGTCTGGTAGAAGACCAATTTATCTAAGCATGACTAATTAATCACTTCCACATGAAATCTACTGAACATGAAAAATTAAAACAGCATCACAAGCTACAAGTTAATTTAACTTCAGGGAATGTTTAACAGTGAATCACAGCAGCATTTCTCTGGAAATACCCAGCTTAAAAAAAACCCCAACATTAAAACACAGCTGGAAATAATTTGCCATGCTGATTACAGGTAGACTTGAGTTGTGCAGCCGCCACCTCATACAGCGGGGTTAGATTGGAAAATGACCAAAGGTGTTTATTTTCAACAGTGCTTCCAAGAATGACTTATTAAAAGGTTGGATTTCTAAGGTTATGTAATAGGTGGCAGAGGATTTCAGCCAAAAAAAAAAAACACACAGTGAAGTGGGCAGTGTGCAGGTTTCAGGCGGCACTAACAAACTGACAGTCCTAAGCAACAGCTCCGCTTGGGTATGGGGAAAGGTGACAAAACATGCTGTGCCTTTATGGGGAATAAATTAAATAAGCTCCAAGTGATTTGAGTTTTTGGAGAGTAAAGAAATAACAATTATAGAAATGAAAATGATGTATTGTGGAAAGTCTGAATCAGTAGGCTGGATGGGCTTAATAAACAAAACTGCAGACAGTGAGAAACAGGCCAAAATGATCGCAGGAGCATTCCACTGTCTATAAATTTCTTTGACTTCTCATTGCAGCACTTCGACCACTGGACAGTTTAACTATTTGCTTGGGGCAAAATTTGGTGTGGAGAAAGTCTGGCTCAGATGAGATACTAGACTCAGAGTGGAGCCAAACCTCATCCATCATTAGCTTCATCTTGTCCACAACCCAGCACCCACCCAAGTCTAGTAACTTATCCGCCAAGGATGGATAGAAGACCAGCTCTCCAGCCAAGATGGTTTTCATTAGCTAAGCAAATGCTTAAGCCAAACTTAAAACACTACTCCCTGCTTTCTTCGCTTTCTATTTTAATAGAGCTCGTCATTCAAGCGTGCCTAAAGTGAGAACAGTGTCATTTCCTATAAAAAAAAAAACTCATGAAATTTACAGTATAGCTTTTTTGTTTGTGCTGTCCCCTATAACTGTGCAGCCATTCAAATGCAAATCCAGACTCCGCTCTGATCGTTAGTGGACAGGCCACTGAAACCACAGCTGACGCTTTAGCCAAGTCTCAGTCTCTGACTCACAAACCTGCATTTCATCCTGCGCTGCCCCATTCTTAATGAGGTATTTTCAGCCTGCGTGCCCTCTTTGCTTCCTTGTTGTTAATTAGATGAGAAGGTCAATACTGCTCTCATATGTGTAATTTAAATATGAACCTACTACCAGCAGGTTAGCTTAGTCATAAGGAAATGGGAAAATGAGCCAGGCTTGGTCTGGAGATATTTCCTCCAGACTACACTTGAGCCTGGGTGCATGCAACTGACACCGTGGCTTGACTGACAACAGGCAGGTGACAACAAAATAGTACAAAGTCACCTGCCTGTTGTCAAGTCTGCCACATGATCTCAGTGTATTCAGAGCATGTTAAGCCTGTGTCCAGTCTTTAACATTTTATGTTTATAGTTTTCATATTTACAGTCTTTATGTTGCATTATTTGTCCATTCATTTACCTCTTCTTAAGAAAGAAGATATGCATAATTTACAAACAGTCAGCCCTTAAAATGTCACTGCTTCAGACTGATGATTCAATTAGAACATTGTGTAAAAATTAAAGCCCCCAAAATGATTGAAACCCCAAGAAAGACAGAGCACGAGAGCTCAGAGCTGATTAGGGTGTAGCACAGTCTTAAGTCCAACAACAGTAAATAAAAGGAAAACAGCCTAAATGGTATTTGGATAGAAGCCACTCAAATCCTGAAGTTAAAGCAGTTGGATTTTGGATCCTTTTTCAAGAAGGAAATCCTCAGCTTGAGGGTTGTGATGAAGGCAGCTCTGCACTCTCTGCTCCAGATTTCATAAAGGTTTGATGATGTTTGAATCAGGTTACTGTGGAAGCCACATTCGTATTCTTAATAGTGTTCATGCGACTGGTCTTTCATTTGTTTAACAGTCATTATGGGTGCATCAGGGTCTTGCAAAACAGGATTGTAGTCAGGGAAAAGTGTTTTTGCTGCACCTGAATTGGTAAAATAGTCTCATTCTTTGGCTGTTGTATGACCATGCAGAGCAATAATCAGATTTAATGACACGAGATGGCTGCTCACACCATTACAGATTTACAATATTAAACTACTGGCGGCAGCTGATGCAGACTAAAGGCATCATTTGGTTTTACCCAAACATAAAGCTGCATGAGGAAAGAGAAATGGGTGAAAAGCGAGTTAAGTCATCAGACCAAATTTTGGTCTGAATTGTGGAAACTTACAGAAAACAGGACAATGAACAGGCTCTTTCTGTTCCCCCCCAACACACACACATAAAAGGATGTGCACTGGATACAGACTCGAAAACCAAACACTTTTAACTTTATCTGCATTACTGATCTTTTCAGGTATGAGGTAGTCGTCATGTCAGTTATACCATTGGTGCAGAAAAGTAAAAAGCAGTTTTTGTATATTGAAAAGCATACTTTTTACTTTCAGGAGATAACTATAACCAGAAAGGATGTCACAGAGCACAGATTTTAAATACCAGTCAGACCATATAATAGAGAGACAGAGAGAGAGAGAGAAAGAGAGAGGGAGAGAAAGTGTCAAACCGATTTCCAAATGGCATTACTTCATAAAGTGTGCTTCATTTAACTTCCAAAAATCTTAAATCTTACAACGTTTTCTCCAACCGGTTTGTAGAGGAAAGGCATCATTTAATTGCACCCGCGAGACAACAAGATCATGACTTAGAGACGCTGAGTCACTCTCTGTAAAGTCTGTGCCCCCTACCCCCCACTTTCACCTCCTTACGTGTCTGCAGGAGAGATCAGACTATGCTACATTCCTTCCTTCATGTCCTCAGTCTTGATTATATCCAGACACAATACATCTTGTTCTTCAAGGCTCCCAGCTTAGCACACAGCACACAGACTGTTAGAGAAGGTAGCGTCTGAAGAGGGGAGGCAGGAGTTCACCATGTGAAAATGTAGACACGTAGTTGTCATGGGGGTGCCTCTGTGATGATGATTTTACAGTGCACCATATGGTTTATGTTGAAGTGTTTTGACATATTGTGCTGATTGGAGATAATAATAAAATCAGTTATACTTTGTATAGTTTTAGCCAGTGCTGAATTTAATCAGTTGGTGGCTGTGTACCAGAATATGGGAAATGCACATATATCAATGATACTATGACTTGCAACCTGCAATCTGAGATTATTAGGACTCTACTGACATAAATTTCACCTTAATTAATGACCTGAAAACCCATTAATTAAAACCCAACGATAGGTAAATGTCAATTATTATCATTCATTCTTGGACCAGTAAAAAGATGCCAGTTTTTTGTGTCTATCTAAAGAACAAATGTTAATGGGACGATCATGCAAACTCTATGTGGAGGTTGTATGTTCTCCCATGTTTGCATGGTTTCTCTCCGGGTACTCTGTCTTCCTCCCACAGTCCAAGACATGCAGTTAGTGGGATTAGGTTAATTGGTGATTGTAAACTGCCCTCAGGTGTGAATGTGAGTGCAAACGATTATCTCCCTCTCTCTGTGTTAACCCTGCGACAGACCTGTAACACTGCATCTCACATTGGATAGGCTCCAGTGCCTCCTAGCACCCTCACTACCCTGAGGTGGATTAACAGGAGAGAACTGATGGATAAATGAACAAATGTTAACATCACAAGCTGCCAGATATCAGAAGGAAATTTCAGATGATCATCAGGATTCATCCACTGAAAACCATGTGTCCATGTCTGTAATAAATAGAAAGAGATATTTCTGTCCAGGCGAAAAGTGCTATAAAACATCGCCATCCCAAGTGGTATGCTGTTGACCTAGGGGTTAGGTACAAGTGTAACATTTCTGCTTTTAACCTGTGAGACAGCACGCTGAGGAGTTTTCAACTCTTTTCCCCTTTATTTAAAAATATTCTACATATTGTAGCTGTCATAACATGGCCCTGTGTTTTGATACATTCTTGGTTTTGTCACTTCTTGCACTCACATGCAAATACCTGAACACACTTTCATATTATTCTAGATGTAGTGATCTGAATGCTGAATTCTGAACTCAAATATATCTAATAATCTTCAAGCATACATTTGATCTATATACTTGTTTGTTTGTTTTTGCATACCTTTTCAAAACAACTACAAACTAAAAATTTTAAATGCACACACACTTTAACGTTCTCATTCATTCTTTTGACTCATAAAGAACATCCCGCAACACACAGAAACAGACTGTAATAAAAACAGGATGTTCACAAACCTATTTATGCTGCTTTTATAGAAGCATAAGCTACAATTATAAAGCAAAAGTTACAATTATAAGGAGACTTTCTGGCACAAAAGGACAGAAAGCAAATCACCTTTTTCAGTCAACAGATGTCTACACCACTGGACCCTCTGAAAAACATCAGGCAATATATTATTAAATTCCAGTCCCAAGACTCACAGAGGCCAGCATATTTAATAACTTTGCTTCTACAGTACCATGCCAACAACCTGTAATTTGTCATGGTATATAATTTCTCATGGTACCATGAGGCTATTTGCCAATTTAGCCTCAGCTCTTTTTACCTTTGAGTGCAGATGACATGGAGCCAGTCCACATAAATTCCTGGAGCTTTACCAGAGGTAGGATATTGTAAAGACAGTACAAACCTCATTTAGATATGTGACAAACAGATGTGAGTCCAAGTCAGGACAAAGGAAAAGGAAAAGAAAGGAAAAGAAAAACAAAGAAACTTCTGGAACATTGCATTCAAAAGTGGCCCATGCACATGTGCTGTTTAGGCTATGTCTGTTACTGTCTGTTGCAATCAGCAGGACTGACTATAACTTTCCTCCCTAGGATACTTCAAGCCTCACAAATGTGCAAATGTCCCATAACAGCACTACTGCCGGAACATGCTGTTCTCCAATGCCCTCGAAAATAGAGAGGATGTTTTATGAAGGAATATTACGGCCTGGAACAATAAAGATCAGAGATTGGATAATGGCTTTCTCATAAAGTAAACAAAAATCGAATTTGTACGTGGGTGCTTTGTTTTATAGAACAGATGATAAAACAGTTCATTTGGTAAGAAAGGTTTGTGAGACATATTCTGCTCTGTACTTACACAGGAGATCAACAGAAGCTATTCACAGTAAAACTGGCCTCTATGTCATTCCAACAGCAATATATCTCAAATATTCCCCAGTTTTCCATGAGAGATGATGGTGTAATGGTCAGAGGACATATAAAAGATTACTAAACAACATCAAACTAGACATAACCATCAATCTTATGCATAAGCTTTTTACAATGAATGTTAGGTTTTAAGAAAAGAAAGCTTGGCTCTATAAAAGGTCATTTGATAGACCATGAAAGGAAAGATGTAATCTGTGTTGGCCCGTGGCTTTCAACCACATCACGGCACTCAGTTCAAACATTCCCTCCAAGCGAGCTGTCTCACAGAGTATGAGAGCACGCAGGGCTTATGGTGGAAGGATCGATTTGTAAAGGGGGACTCTCCATCTGGGAAAGTGAGCATTCAGAGACAAAAGTTTCATGGTGTGAAGCTCAGCATGTCCACTGTTTTTGTAACATCTTCAGGGAGAGTCATGTAATGTTTGCGCAAATGGGGATACATTTACAATCATTGCTTTTGTGTCAAATTTGACTCCATCCACACTAGATTTTATAATCTTTTCTCAAACCTTTCTGGTCAAGTGATACACCAGGCAACCGGGAGGGCCGTTTCCACCAAAGTTTTGGGGACACTTGTTGGGCTCAAAGTAGTTTTGTTCATTTCAGTTGTAAATTTTCAGCTTTATTCATTCACACAGCTTTGGGTTTATCATAGGTCGTCAAATGCTTGTGTACATCAACAAAACCTAAAGTATTGAGACTTCTTTGTTACCAAGTGGTTAGTATCGTTGCCTGGCTTTGACTCCACCGTCTGGCTTGGGACTTTCTTTGCTTGGGTCTGTGTGGGGGGTCTCTGGGTACTCCAGCTTCCTCCCACAGTCCAAAGACATGCTGTTAGGTTAACTGTTGATTCTAAATTGTCCATAGTTGTGAATGTGAGTGTGAATGATTGTCTGTCTCTCTGTGTTTAACCCTATGACAGACTGGTGACCTCTGCTGGGTGTAACCTGCCCCTCACTCTACGGCGACAGTGCAACCCTAAATTGGATAACTGAAGAAGATGGATGGATAGATCGATATGGCCCTTGAAATTTTACTCAAAATGTAGTTTTTGAAGATTTCTTCAATCAACAGAAAACAGATAATTCTGGTGGTAACTTCTTTCTGATTTGGTTGATTTTATATCTATTTTTGCTTCATAAAATTTCTTTTTAAACTGAAATATTTCTGCATGGCAGAAATTTCGACTTGCTCACTTTCTATCACCTACATCTTTGTGTGGTGATGTCGAAACAAAACCCATATATAACTGCTAAGATATGCATCTAAAGTAATCATTGGAGTCTCATTGAGGAGGGAAGTTGCAAGAGTTACTTCACTGTTGCTAACAAGCGTCTCTTCTCTCCATTGGTTGTAATTCACCACAATTTTGCTATGTTTTGAACTCGCAAAGCATTTGGTTTGTAACTATAGCAACATGTTGCACAGCAAGCTTGTACATTTATGATTTTATCATCTTACTCATGCACAGAAACCAATACACATGCCTCAGACAAAAAATGTCTTAATTGGCTCTAGGGTGTAAATAACTCTTTCAACATCAAGGATTTCAACAACAACCAAGAGAAGTGACCAGAATCGCCCCTACAGACTCCCAGTATTGTTGATACTGGGAACCTATAAAGCTTATGTAGGAAAAAAGTCTGTTTTTCTATAGAATTGTAGACTTTATGACATATAGCATTACTTATGTGGGGAAAAAAAGTTTTTGCAGGAATCTCTGCAATTATGCAAAAAAACTAAGTACACCCCATGTTTTAGAAGCTTGTGGAACCACCGTCAGCAGCAAGACCTCATAATTGTTTTCGGTATGACTTTTTCAGTCTACTGATTTGTCACGTTATTTGAGGCTTGCGGGCGTTTGTTTATGCACAGCTGTCTTAGAGCACCACCACAGGATTTTAATCACTGATCATTACGACACTTTTTTTTTTTTTTTGAACTTTTCTGTTGTAGATTTGTTGCTGTGCTTGGAATCATTGTCTTGTTGCATGACCCAGTTTCATCCAAGCTTCAGCTGTCAGACAGATGGCAGCACATTTGGTGTATAGAGGGCTTCTTGGGCCTTGGATCCAGCATTTTGTGTTTTTGGACTCCTAAGTTCCTTTTTTGCTTAATTATGTTGAGTTTACGGAACATAATTATATGATTAAAAACACATAATTTTACTCTGTTTTCTGCGTAGTTTTTCTCCTTTGTACTTTCCTTTGTATTTATCTGCTGTGGATGGCTTTATAGCTGCTTGCAGTTATTGTTTGCTTTTCATCTTACCACCAGAATTTTTCCAGTTCTTGGTTCCTGGTTTTGCCATGTCCTTAGTGGAGTTTGTATATTCTTCATATTTTTTTGCTTATTTTATTAATAGATCTCCTTGTCTATGCTCTCAGTTTAGTCACTAGAATTTTGGCTATAGTTTCCACTTCCCTCGTGCTCTTTCAGTCTTGTCAACCCTTCATCTCTATGTTAGGTATTCTTTTGCAATGTTACGCTCTGTGTTAGTTTGATAGTCATGTTCCCTTGTGCCTTGTATTTGGTTTTACTTCCCGTCTGTCTCTTTAGTTTGATTCAGTACACCTGTTCCTTGTTCTCTCTCCCTAATTACCTCTTGTGGGTATTTAAGCTCTCAGTTTGTCTCAGATTTTAGTTGTATGACACTGTTTGCTGTCTTTATGGACTTTGTTTTTACCCATTTTTTAATTCAAGCTTTGCCAAATAAAGGTCAGTTTTTGTTTATGCCACTCTGTCTGAAAATCTGCATTTCTGTTCACTTTCGACACCAAAGTTCATGGTTAACTCAGTGTGACTGGTTGCAGCAAAACAAGCCTAAATCATCTTTTTTTTCATCCACTGTGCTTGACAGTTAGTATGGCGTGCGTGTGCTGATATGTTGTGTTTGGGTTTTGTGGTCTTGTGTCTTGTACAGATGCAGCTGTGCAAACTCAAGTCATGTTGCTATGTTCTTTTTAGATAGACGAGGCGTTCTCCTGGTGCTCTTTCCAAACAAGCCGTACATGTTCAGCTCCAAGATTGTGGCGTTGTGTTAAAACACACCTGAATGATCCAGCCTAACAAACTACCAAAAGTAGTCAGATTTGTTGATAATCAGTTCATGAAGTGCATTTGATTAGCAGCACTTGGATGCTGTTTACCCTCTAAATTCCCTTGAAAACAGTAAATTTTTTCTGAATCCTGTGAAAACGTTTTTTATTTGACTGTACGTAGCCTGTACTTTAATCTGTTCCTGAGAGTGGACAAGATAAGAGATGGATGTAGCCACCATGTTGTCATCCATTAGTTTGTGAAGTCCTCTTATGAGGACAGAAGAAGTGACTTTCCACTGTTACTGTTTTGTGTTTTATCAAGAAAGTGTTGGGATGTCGAGGCAGAGGGCCAATTTCACTCAGCCTTCTATAGAACTGGACATCTTTTTGCAACTACAAGTATCAATTGCATTCACTATTTAAAAAAAAAAAAGAAAAAAGTATGACCCCATTGCTTCAGTGGACACTCAAGACTGGGGTTTCCAGGGGTGGTTGCAACCCTTTGCTTGATGTAAACATGCTTTGCTTGTAATTGTAACACAATAATTTTAATCCTTCATACTTCATACTTTATACAACAAATATGTGCACTGTGATAAGGACCCAACAAACACTCAGGCTTTCATGCAAGTGGTTTTTATTTTGTTTTTAACAGCTGTTTTGATGTTTTGGCACCAGTCACTCGGGAACAGCTGCTCCATTCCACACACACCCTCCTCCGTCTCCACCATCACAATATATATATATACGCAGATAAGAAGAGGATCATTACGTTGAGCACCCACACCTGCCCTCCCTGCCACACCTCGGCGCCGCTCTGAGAGTTCACTGTACCGCCCCTCCACTGCAGCAGGCCAGAGACCACACCCCTGCCACATGCACGTTATTGTAAATGTGTCTTTTCACATACCCTTTCAGCACTTTCAAATGATTTGTTCATATGTTCATCACAAGAAAAAAAAAATGCTGCTGGTGAAACAGGGAGGTGTTGCAGATATGCATTTTACCACACTGCACTCATCATGTGGGGCAGCAAAATCAGTCCAAACCTCAGACACTGCTTGTCTCTCCATGTGTTCCTAAATTTCAGTTCAGTTCTGGAAATTATATGACTTACATTTTCAACAAAAGTAGGTCATGGAAGGAGGTACTTTGTCATAAGCTGTGTATTTTCAGGGAAACCTGACTGCCCATGAGTGTGAGCTAGGAGCAAAGGAGTCACTGTGGAACAATTAATGAGGTGCCATGACATTCGAGTTTCAGAGGTGAAGGTCTAAAGGTCCCGTGATTGTCCAGTGAAATAGAAACTGAAGATGACTGAATCAGGTCATTCTACCTTCTGATCATCTACTGAATATATACTATCTGAGAATGAGTCAAAGACCACTGTTTGTTTGGTTATTTTTAAAGTGGTTTGTGATAAAAGTTGACACTGTGTGTGAACTACATAGTAGGTTTTTATGAACTACCTTTTGTTGCTGCTAAAGCCTCAGATGAAATATAACATGGCTAAAGATTACTGTAGCTTCTCTGACTCTCAGAGTTCGGTTATACCAGGAAAGAAGTGCTCTCTAAGATGTGCTGTATAGCGGTTATCGACAAGCAGTTCTGACAGCATACTTCATGGAAAATAAGAACGAATAAGCAAAAGACCAAAATTACTTGAACAACTGTAGATATTATTAATTTTCCACTTCCTTAAAGTTAGCTCTTACATATGTTTGCTGAATCTGCATTTATTACAGTTTTTTGAAAGTGCAGTAATGCATTTTTTTTTTTTAAAGATGTAAACTGAACCCCTCTCTTTTGCTCTAAAAAACCAAGTCCCAACAGCTCACTCATCTTTTCCACAGGTTAAACCGTT
>VOQK01002558.1:6081-39693 GCA_015052645.1 Benitochromis conjunctus
GGTCCTAAAAAAATTAAAAAAAAAAAAAAAAAAAAGCCATTTATGTGCCAGTTAGTGGAGAAGCTTTATGAAAGTAACAGTGGCGTATGTGTAAACACGGGGCTACTCTGCATGCAGCTTGCTGATGGCAGGTATTCTGGCCAACTGTCTGTGGGAGGTGTGACAAGCACTGACTCAATCTATGTTATAATCTATTGCTGTAGTAACAAAAATACTTGTGTAAGATGGAGGCAAACATAAAGAAACTGTTCTCTGAAAAGTTTAAAATCTAAATCTGTACATCAAATAAGTATGTGGCCATTAAATCCACAGGTTGAAAGCCGAGGATTCCTCGACTATTTAGTCTGTTATCGAGGTTCGATGGGTTTACAGAGACTGGCTTCAACTTCTGAATTCACCATTACTTATTTAGCTAATAGTCTCTGCAGCATTTAGTTAGACAGGCTGTGTGCTGAACAAATCTAACAACATAAAGTGGGTCTTAAGGTAAAACATAGCTTTTGGGTCTAAAAAGTGGAGTCAGTGGTGGGAAAAACAGAAGTCTTATGATGCAGAAGTTTATGAGAAAATGACATGATTTAAGGCCTCAGCAAATACTGTCCTCATGAGTTTATAGTCTCCGAAGCTAATTTTATTTTTTATTTAATATAACATGATGTTCATTTTGTAACTTGGTGCGGTCTGAGCATGGTGATCTGGGTCCAACGAAGTTATCTGTTCCACTTTCACAGATGCACAACACAGTGAGGTTTTCTTTTCTCTCTTTCTTCGCTCCCTCTCTTAATGTTACTTTTGTTTTCTCGCTGTTATTTCTGTAAAAGTATTTCTCAGTCACATCAACAAGCTCTAACGAGTCGGCTGTTCACTTTCTCCAGTAAGGACATTGTGTTTTTAACCCTGCTCACATCTAAAATAATAAAACCACTTACTGTAATCAACCACTGACTGTCACCAAATGGACAGTTCAGTGACACTGTGAAGCCTCAAGCTCAATTTTTCCGCATGGTCATCTCGATGTTTTGAAACCAGGCGTGATAATTGAGAAGTGGATTTCACAGAGAAACTAAGCGGCGATGCATGCCGATCACAGAGCAGGCGCACCCTACCCATGCCGTGCTTCATACCGCTTTTAAACTCTAATTTGCACAATAAACGTTGTGCTGCATTTCATTAGAACTTGAAACTAGTGACCAAAAGCATGAACTCATCAGGAACTGCACCGTCCTCACATTTTAGATGTAGAACTATCTTTTTTATACAGTCTGTGTATATAACAGATCCACTTTGCTAACCAAATTAGCTAGGCATTAGCTGATCAGCTCTACTCTCTCATCTAAATATACTCATATCCAGTTTCACAGAGCCGAGATGGCAGTGGGCCAGACGCCAAACTCTAATCTTCAAACTGGTAAACCAAAAACCATGAGTGATGTCTGGATGGCTAGACGTTTATAAATCATTTACTCTAGCTAAAAATGCTGGTGTGTGCAGCAAATGCTGCTAAATACTTGTGAGCAGGTCAGCTCATTGGGAAATTATCACCAGCTATTCTGATTTTCTGAGCAGATAAAACAAGCAATTTTAAGTTGTGACCTTTTAAGCGGGTCTTAAAGTGGGCTGACTCTAACTGTCCTTACTTTCTCTCATATACAGTATGTACTGTTACAGTGATAGAGGGCATATTAAACAAGTCTCAAATAATGAGGTTAACATGTAAAATCCCTGTGGCTGAAATGCTCAGGCAGCTTAAAATGCTGAGTGTGAGACTGAGTGTAGTACTTTTGGTTTCTACCTGCTCTTCAAACCTCTATTCTTAAGGAGCAGCCAATCAGATGAAAGCTGGCTTAAAGAGGGAGGAGCTAAAGCTACTTGTTTATTTTGAACTGTGAATCATGCAAAGCTACTCCAGTAGCGGATATATATAGAAAGGTGGTAAGCAGAACCTCTTTAAACAGCCTACAGCTCTTAAAAATATGACTTAAAGGGCCTAAAATAAAATCCCATTAAGATGTGTACAAAAGAGATTTCTGTTTCCAAATTAGCTTGTAGCTTACTGACAATCCCCACCTGCTCAAATCAGTCTTTGAATAGATTTCAGTACTTGACTCAATAAATAGTGTTATCAACAATGTTACGAGAATAATAATGGTGTGAACACCAACTGTGGTGATTTGCAATCCTGTCGCAACTGTTTTGGGAAACACTGACTTGGCTGTTGATTTGTACTTGACTGTTTTGGCAGCCGTTATTTGAGAACATATCCCTGCATGCCGTTTCCTGTTATGAATATTTTATTGTGGAAAAACTGTTTATAAAACTGTTATTAGGGCACGGATCCGTCTTCGGCATACCTCTCCTGGATAAAACCTCATGAGGTCATGTGCACAGAAAAGGAATATGGTCATTTGGTACCTTTGCTCTGATTGACAAGCTGTTGGCCATCAACGGGCTGGGCAGCCGCTCCTGATTGGCTGGGCTCCAGGAAAGGGACCAGCGAATGCCAAGGGAACACTGGCACCGACCGAGGCTCCACATTGGTCCAAACTGTGGGAAGAGAAGGGAAAGAGGGAGAGAGAAAAAGTGAAATGTCATCATGTTTATCTGCCTCAGTATCACTGCCTGTAAACAGAAAGTATCACTCTGCCCGCTGGCAGCATGTGAAGTCCTGTGTGACCATCACTGCTGTTAAAGCGATACTAAAAACCACACTTCAACAAAATCTGTCTGGAGAGCATGAATGGAGTTGTGTACTCAGTCACCTAGTCAGCCCCTGTCTCCAGCACACACACATGCAGATGAGCCCTCAGGATAATGAGAGTTGAGGGGTCATGTGGTGTGTGTTGTGATGAGGGAACCTGTTATTTTATCCACACAGATTCCAGACTCCAGTCTACTCGCTGTCTAGACCCCTGCTGAACTTCAGACTGTCAGTCGAACTCTGTCCGTAGTGGGATCTATTTCAAGCTAACACAAACGACACCGTAACAAAACGCGTTAAATTCAAAAAGTTTAGAGCAACTTCTCCTGCTGCCATCTTACAAAGTCGTAATGCATCAGGGGTCCAAAATAATTAAAGGACCTGACAGTAAATCATACTGTAAAATTACAGACAAGTTGTTGTTTGACTGTACGTGACATGTATTCCAGGTAAATACTGCTGATATCAGGTTGAAAGAGGAGCTTGGCTCGGGAGACAGTTTGATGACATTTCAAAACTAAAACTCGTTCCTTGGTCTATTTTTTTTTTTACAGTAATTTTACAGCACTTTTTTTGCCAGGTTACTTCACTAATTTAAGTAGAATAAAAGGAGATGTTGAAAAGAAATTACAATCAATATTTAAAAAAGGAAATTGAATGCCATAATGTTCATAGTTATGTATATTTAGAGTCAGCTCTTGAGTGCACAGTTTTCGGTTAATGACTGACCCTGTAAAGCCAAAAACATTCCCATTCGCCACAGCTGGTTTTTGCGTTTCAGGCTACTTAGCGAATGTGAACATGCTGATATCCTTAACCAAGGTGGTGAACTCAGCAGAAACGAAACCTGCCAAACACCAGCATGTTAGCGTGTAAAAGCAGAGACTCACAAGGTTAATGGAAACTAAGCTACATAAACTTGTTAAATTGTTGAATTATACACTAAAGGACATCACAGCTAACTTTTCTAGTTATATTAATTAAAGAGGCATGGTTTTTTAGACATCTTTACTGAGTTTATTTGATAAAGCGCTGAGCTTCAGTTACTCCCTGTTCCTCCCCTGCCTCCATTAGTCCAGATTCAAGTCCAGCCTGGTGGAAACGAACTGGCTGTGAACTCTTCACTGCAGCACTGAGATGTCCAGTTTCCATTTCCATTTATAATTATATAATTAAGTATTAAAAGGGTCTAAATATAGCTAACCATTTGCCAGCTATTGCTCTTCTAAATGAAGATCTAGATACAGCTGAGCTAGACAAGACTGTAGCTGCTGCTAGTTTCACCGTGTTTAAGAAATCCTTTTGATGCCGATTCTCGTATCACATAACTGGTATCACAGCACTGAGACTTCTGTACTCAGTACTTCTTTCTGCAAGTTTATACTACTGTTTGTAGGGGGAACTTCAGTTGAGGAAGTGAGGCGTATTCAAATTCTTTACACACCACAAGATGCTTTGCTAAGATGCCCGGGAAAGTCCTTAAATGCAAAACGACTCACACACATTATTGTTGTTTTCCTCATTATTTGGTTGAAGGTAAAATCCAGCTACACTGCTCTTAAACTCGTGAGGTTGAAGGTCTCAATCAAGGACAAATCAGCTGATGCAGACATTTTAAGGAAGAACAGAGACCGCATTTGATAGCAACCATAGCAACTGTTCATTACATAAACACAAGACATAAACAAACAATCCCAAACACAATTATAGTGGATTTCTGTGTGTGGCAAATTACAGGCAAGTCTATGGCTATTTATGCTTACTGCTTTACTGAAACACATGCCACTCTTCATTTGTGATAAACTGATTCATACAGATCTCTGTCACATCTTTATGACATGTCACATGACTTCTGGGCAACTGCTTACACCTCACCCACAAGTTAAAGGCTTATTCATGACAAGAAGTCACAATGTTTTACATCACTTTTTAAAAATGTGTCGATGTACACGCCCACCCCAGAAGGATCAGCTGTGCTTTGTGTTACAGCTAATGGGGGTCCGAATAATTAAATAAGTCCTGATTTAGACATTTTTTAGTGTACAATATTCAGTGAGGACATTTCTTGAATTGGCTGTAAACCAAATTAAGAGGATTAAGACCCTTTCAAATAAAGTGTAACTAACGACAGTCTGCTAGTATAAATGAGCGACTTAATAGGATACGGTTATAATGTCATGAATTATTGTAGCAATAGAAAGAAGAGTAAATTTCAAACTGCGCACATGCAGCCTACTTCGCTGTTTCCAACCACAAATGTGGTCAATTACAATAATTACTACTACGACCTGCCCGTCTGTGTAGTACATCTGTGTAAGGGCTAAAATCTCTAAATTTAAACATATCTTACGTGATGTTTAAAAACTGCGTAAAGAATAAAACTGTCAATATTTTGTAACAACAAATCCCATTCAGTTAATTTCAATTTTATATATTAAGACACACAGGGCACTTTACACTGCAAACATGATATTGTAACAGACCAAGTATTAGGCGAGAGCGGGGAGGAAGAACATTGTTTTAACAGGAAGAGACCTCCAACATAACCATGCTCAGGGAGTGGCAGCAACCTGCTGTGACCGGTTTGGGGTTGAAGGGAAAGAAAAAAGCGAGACAAAGACCATAAAGAGACCGCGGACAACAAAAACACAAAGGACAGCAAAGAGAAGACACAAATTTACAGACATGCAGCTGTGGTATATAAAAGATGGTTAGTAAAAAGAGGGGAGGTCCCCCAGCAGCATGAGCCTATAGCAGGATAACTAAGGCGAAGGCATAGTTGGAGGTCTTAACCATCAGCATTAAGTTTGAAGCTTGATGTTGAGAGCAGGGAGGGGGTTTCTTGTCTCTTGTGATTTACAAGCCATTAGCGAACTCTAACCCTCACTCATCACATCCAGTTTCAAAACACTAAGATGGCGACAGTGAAAATGCTCTGCGCAAGGCTTCGTAATCACTGACTTCACAAACCAGTGAGTGATGTTATGGTGATTATGTCCACATTTTATACTCTCTGTGGTTGGGACCAGATTATGGCCAAATGCAACATTGGGTAGTTTTATTTTTTGGTTTAGGTTATTTTAACTATTAAAATCCTGGCTTGAGATAATTTGAACATTTTAAGGACATGCTATCAGAGTACTATCAGAGTACTTCACCTCTTCCGGGTGGAAGAGGTGAAGTACTGTGATCAACCAATGACAGTAGTGAGTTGTGAAACTATCACAGAGAAGCACTGCTCGGACACCGATATCAGATGCTTTTGTTGGTTTACTTTATCACTGACAGGAGCAACAAGAAAAAGGCTGCACTGATAAAGACTTGCACATGCTTTACAGGGGGAAATCTATACATGTGACCCATGACTGCACGTTACTACCACTAGACTTTTCCTGATAATCCCTCCTGTGGGTGGAAAGTATAGCAATAAAACAGCTCCTGAGCTACTTCTGAGCTCTTATCCCTCCTTCTTCTCCGTCACTGAAGACTGCAGATGCACTCAAAGAGAGCAGTAATGAAACTTGTGATGCTAATGCAGCTGCACTTGAGCTGGGCTATATTTAGGAGAGATCTCAGCCGTGGGGCCTGCACTGCCTTCTTCTATGTTTGTTTCTGGGCCCGCGATGGCTCTAGGTGTTTTAAAAAATGTATGGCGGAGGAAACGTTACGCTACAGAGGCAGGTGGCTGTTAGCAGCAGTGCGAGGGATGTGAGAGGGAGAGAGAAGGAGAGAGGGGGAGAGAAAAGTGCACACCGGTAATCAGCTCAGGCCTGAACGCTTTACTGCACTAATTCTACCGGTGGAAACAGTGTATCCATGACAACACGCCAGCAATACGATTGCTCCTTTTTGTGCTTAGAGCAATGAAACACATTCACATCACGCTGGACCTGCCCTTAATGCCCTGTCTGAGGTTGCTGATTGTCTGGAACGAGTGTGCGTGCTTGCGTGTTTGTGTGTATGTGTGTAGGAGGTGCGAATGTCCTTGTTGCTCTCTGCACTCCCGCTCTCAGTCTTGCATGTCTAGACATGTCGATATTCTCGCCCTTTTTAAGTTTAAAGCAAAACACCCCTTATCACTCCCTCACACACGCGTGCTCACACACATGCGTACACATATAAAAAAGGGCGACACCCGCTGCACACTCGATAACTGTGACACTACACACACTGAGTCACAGATTACACACAGCGAGCTTCGGGTTTGAGTGGTTGCCAGAGCGACTGCTGTATCAAAGCTTTTGATATTCATACCTCAGAAGAAACTGTTTCACTTTAAAGTCATTTTTAACATTTGAGTGAAGACAAGATATTATCATTTAATCACAAAGGAGGATATGAAATCAAAACTTAAGGAACTCAAAGATCCTCGAGAAGTAAAGCTGACACTTTTGCCACTTGTGTTCATGGCTTTAAACAAAAAACGTGGACAAAGACACAGTTATGTCCATCCATCATTTTCTTGACTTCACCTTTTGAATCCTGCATGTTTGCATCATGTTAGTTTGGGAAGTTACCATATTTGGATAAGCGGAAACTCTGTTGAGCTGCATCCATAAACAGTACAGGTGCAATGCAAAGACACTGTTACCTGCTAATAGTAATATACTATTTAAGAAGCAGGATTTTACTCATCCAAACTACACAAATAACTACACAGGAAAACCATATTATTTGTCAGATAACCGCATTAAAAATGCTCCAAAAGGCACCAACGCCCCAACCACAGTGGAGCGGAGTTAATGAGGACAGCTGTGAATCTAAGCAGCCAAGCCTCTAAGCATATAGTTGAGGCTGGATCAGGTGACTCCGAATCCTCCCTTAGTTATCCTGCAGTAGGTGTAAGCTGCTGTGAGATTCCCATGATGCACTGAGTATTTCTTCTTCAGTCACCTTTCTCACTCACTAGTAGACCTCTCTGCACTGAATCATTACTTGTTATTAATCTCTGGCTCTCTTCCACAGCATGTCTTTTGTCCTGTCTTCCTTCTCTCACGGCAGATGGCTGCCCCTCCCAGAGCCTAGTTCTGCCAGAGGTTTCTTCCTGTTAAAAGGGAGTTTTTCCTTCTCACTGTCCCCAAATACTTGCTCATAGGGGGTCATATTATAGTTGTATCTTCCTTTGTCAAATTGTTTCTCTGCAGTCAGTAAACCTGGACGTGTCTCTGATTGGCCATGTGCTGACACACATACGGCCGTGCTTACAGCCAGACTGGGAGACCCTGGTTTAATTTGCCATGTTTCTCCTCTGTGGACCATCACACTAACATTTCATATGGATCCAGATGAACGTAGAGCATATTAAGAGCCAAAGCAAAAGAAATCCTTTTCTCTACTCCAGGATTTTACACAGAACATTTCCTCAGAGTAAAGTCATTAAATGTCTCTTGTTGCTGGAATGATTGTGGGCCCATTTTCCCATTCAAAACTTGGATATCCAAAGCAGCTAATTTTAATATGTTAACTGCAGCATAAACTACAATAACACACAATAATTGACCTTTTTATGACTCATTGAGGACTAAGTATGTTTCTGCAGCAGTTTGTCCTTCAAAGCAGAAGTTTACCTCTTCAAAGATAAAGAGGAAAGAAATGGCATACAGCAGCTGTAATGTCAGCTGACAGACACCCAGTGAAAGCGGCCATATTTTACTGGCATGCACACAACCTGCCAGATTTTTCATTCAGGTAGGAACCTTGTGAGGCATCCGGATGAGATAACCTGCCAATGTCTTAAACCTTTTGTTCTTTTGAGAAATAGGTCATTATCTGATTACAGGTGCATACCGAATTGCCCCTTTTAGAGGTCATGTGACCCCGAATTCACCTTCATCAGACTTTATCTCACAATGTTCGGACGGAAGACTTGTTTCAAAACAAAATCACACTGTTGATAGTGTGGAGATAAGACGTGGGGATAATTAACCGTATATTTTAGACTAAATCCATCCAACTATTGGCTGCTGGTGGTGGGAGGAGGCTGTGGCTCGTAAACTACGAAGCATGTGGTGTGACAATGCCAGGGTACCCGGGAATATAAAAGGTGCTGACAGGTGCTCTTCCCTCAGGATAACATCAGGCCTATCAACGATGCGGATGCTGCTATTTCTCAGTGCGCTGTTGGGGGTGTTCGGGTTGGAGAACGCGTCCCCCGTGGACGCCCAGCAGATTCAGGCCCTTCACTGCCCGCCCTGTGAGCGGATACACTGCTCCTCCCGGCGGGCGCTGAAGCTCCAGTGTAAAGGGGGTGTCACGACGGGTGTCTGTGGCTGCTGCCCCGTGTGCGCCAAGACGGAGGGGGAGACCTGCGGGGGGACGTGGGACTACCTGGGAAAGTGCGACGAGGGG
The DNA here is from genome assembly GCA_015052645.1 of Benitochromis conjunctus. Lineage (NCBI taxonomy): Eukaryota > Metazoa > Chordata > Actinopteri > Cichliformes > Cichlidae > Benitochromis > Benitochromis conjunctus. The sequence goes on from VOQK01002558.1 coordinate 15,128, forward strand.
CTGGTGTGCGTTTTTCAGGACTCAGCAGCTGCCAAACCAGACGCAGAGCGCAAAGGGATCTGCAAAGCAGGTGAGATTGTAACCTTTACTCTTCAATGATGACAAGCAGCCACTGCGCCTCAAATGCACGGGTGATGTTTTAATCACTCGTGAAATGCGATACTGGGGAAAATTGCAAAGTTCTACAGCAGCACAAAAGAAATGCAACATTTAACGCTTCCTTCTGGAAATAAATTTGGCTGGAACTACAAAGGCGCTAAAATCTTCTCTAAACGCGTAAAAATGCACTTAATGAGATTCTTTTACTGTAAATCTGTGTAGTGGGAATGGTGCCGGTGCTGTAAAATCTGGTTTATGAGCTGTGAAGACTGATAGTGTAGTCAAGGCTTCCTTTGAATCAAAGGTTCCTGAGCCATAATTACTCATCTTATCTGTCCCGGATGAAAAGAAGTGTCACCGTTATCCATACGGTATCAGACCTTTTACAGCTTTCCTGTTTTTTTGTTTTGTTTTGTTTTGTTTTTTTTCTTGCTGCTCACGATATAAAGTCTGACTCCACAATGCGGGACTCTCATTCGTAGTTTCTTTAAATCTGTGCAGTGATTGAACAGCTGGATGCAGAGAGCTGCCAACCAGAGTGCGCCAAGGAGTACTGTCAGGCCAATCCCTCTGCAATCTGCTCTGCCAGGTGAGCTCATTTAATAACACTGCCCCCCCACCTCCCCCTCTTAATACCATTTTGTTGTTTTAAGCAAGAATCTGAATTTCCTCGTCTGCAGGTCTACGTCTCTGCAGAATAAAGAGTGCCAGGGCTCCTGCCAGCACACGTCCTGCTCCAGCTGTCTGCTCCTGAAGCGTCCGTCGTGCTCTCAGACCTGCGCCCCGTCCGATTCCACCTGTCTGCAACACTTTGGGAAGTGTGTGCACAATCACCTGACTGCACCTCACAGTCCCATATGCCACAACAACCTCCAGGTAGGAAAAAAACAACAACAACCAAACTACTCCCTGTTTTTTTCCCCACTGTGCCCTGATTCCAACACGGTCTTTTTTCTCTTTGTAGAATAACTGCGAGGGGCATTTTGTGTGCTTGATCCCGGACTGTCCGAGCTCAGCCAGCTAAGAAGAAACCAAGAGAAACCACTTGTAGCAAAATGTGAAGGCAGCTATGTTTAAACCCTGTGAATATCTTAAAACTACAATCCCCACCGCCGCCGCAATTTAAATCAAGATAAAAACCTACTTTTTAAAAATTCTATATCATTGTGCACTGACTTTGCTCTGTCTATTTATTTATGGGGATTACCAGGCTGGATCTGCATTATTGTAGCAGTTATTGCTGTCAGTGATAGTGATGTGCATCGCTTTATATGACATTAGACAGTTGGCAGTATCATTGTTTGTTTCTCCTGTATATTATATGAACTTGTGTGTGACAATAAATGTTTCATTCATGTACCACAACATGAAAACCTACCTGCTTAGTAAACATGTGTCAGATTCTCTCTATCACCTGTGTGTCAATTATTTAATTAGATCTCAAACTACTGGATTTCATTACCAGTGAATGAATATTCTAATCCATATTTTTGGACCCACTTTTAATGAATACTAATGTAATTCTTTACAGTACAGATTCAACAAAGTGCTGCAATCATTCCTGAACTCATTGTCATGCTCAAAAAAACAGTTTGAGATGATAGGAGGTATCTGAAATGGAGCTTCCAACTCAGGATGGATTCATGACTCATTTGTGCTGTTTATGCCAAATTTTGACCTTACCATCTGAGCGCTGCAGAAGAAATAAAGCCTCATCGGGCCAAGCAATGCTTTACAGTCTTCCGTTGTCCATTATTCATGAGCACATGCAAACTGTGGCATCAAGTTTCCTGTTCTTAGCTGACAGGAGTAGCACTTAGTGTGGTCTTTCTTTGCTGTAGCCCATCTGCTTTAAGGTTTAATGTGTTGTGCATTCAAAGATGCTCTAATGCACACCTCACCTGTAACAACTGTTTGAGTTACTGTTGCCTTCCTATCAGCTCCTCTGACCTCTGTCATCAACGAGGCATTTTCTCCCGGAGGACCGCCGCTCACTGATGTTTGGTCTTTTTCTGAACATTCTCTGTAAACCTTAGTGATCACTGCAAGGGGACGATCCCAGCACATCATCAGTTTCTGAAATCCTCAGACCAGCCACGTTCAAATTCACATCCTCCTTCTAATGCTCGATTTCAACTTCACCAGGTCGTCTTGACCAAGCAGGGTCAAGATGACCTGCTTCACACGGTTGCTGTCATGTGATTGGCTGATTAGATATTGTTGTTGTTAACGAGCAGCTGAACAAGTATACCTACTACCTAACAGATACAATTTTAAAAAAGAAAAAAAGATTTTACTTCTTTATCAAACAGGTTTCTGAGGTGTTCGAATGCTTTCCACACTTTTTCACTCGTGTGTAGTCATGCTTGCAGCAAGGCACCACGTATAGCACAGCTTTTTATATTAAAACAATTGAATAATGAGAAATTCTCTTTTTAAGACATCATTACAGGCCTGTTCTGGCCTCGATCTGTATGCGAGAGTTTTGGAGCAAATGTTGGCATGTAAACACACTAAATTAAGATTTAGTGGAATAACACAGATTCACTCTCTTCTGATTGCTTCTCATTTTGGGAGTTTTTTTTCTCGATACACAAGTTGAGCTCCCTCTACGACTGCCGCCCCCCCCTCACGGTTGATGGTTATTGAATAACAGACAGTTTATGAGGCAGCAATAATGAAGTCTGTACATAAAGGGAATAAAGTGTGGACCAACAATGGGCAGTTTGTTCTGTGGCCTTCAAATGTGAGCCATTTCTGATGAACAGAAGCAGTTTATCTGGAGGATTTCGCAAGACGGGAATGGTTTTTAAAGCAAAACAAGGCCTGCAATGCCTTTCATCTTCTTTCAAACTCGTTAGCGAGCTGCATCCGTGACGTCATGAGATTTCGAAATAATATCTGGTGTTTAATTAAACTACAGAGACTCGTACAGCATAACAAGTACACCTGAGGGCAAAAAAAAAACTGAAGCACTTGACCAGCGGTTATTTATAAATGAATGAAATTACTCATTAACACAAAGTGTTCTCCTGGTTGTCTTACATTCTTAATGAGCAGACCCCTATTTAACTTGAAGTCTCGCTTTATATTGTTGCTCCACAAAACCAAACAAATTCTCTTTTGCGTGTTTCTCGGGCTGTTAATACACACACATCAGCAAATCGAGTATCTATTAGGAAAACAGGATCCGTCACCAAAGCAGCCCGCCTCTGTTATCAAACCAATATATCACTCTCACTTTTTTCTTACTGATAAGAACCCACAGTAAAAAGAGGACTGTCTGTGTGCGAGCAGTAATAAATGTGCCCCTGTCAGAGGTAACCCGTGTTCGAATGCAACACAAAAAGCTGAGAACAATAGAAATGACGCACTGTTACGAAAGAGGTGCCTCGCTCTGGAGATACTGTTTACATTAATGACATTACTATTTAACCAGACGCTTTAACGCTCCTTTTTTTTTTAATGCTGTAAGGATATAAAAGCACGCACACTGTGCAGGAGTTTTGAGCCACCCATTACTTTTTATATATTTTGTTATCAAAATGGGACAAAGGTGCAATCATGTATTAAAATATGCAAATATATATGGAAATTCAGCGCCAAGACACAGGAAATAAAAATCATTATTTCCTGTGGCCACCTTTGTAGTGAGCTCAGTCCATGACTGAGAGTGTTTTATTGTGCGTTTTTCTATCCAGGCGTGCTTTTACTGCAGTGGCACTGCGTTTGTGATCGTTGTCATGCTGAAAAATGACACTGCTATGAATCAGACACGCTGCAGATGGTGGATCAAATCTGATCTCAGTTAAAGAAATTTTGACAAGACCCCGAGCAACACTGGCTGAAATGCAGCCGTGACAGAGCCTCTGCTGTGTTTTACAGATGATTGAAACTCACGGTTGTACCTTTTTACAGACCTCTTCCGTACATACTGACAATGATTTGAACCAAGCCGTTGATTTTCAGTCCACCTCTTGTGTAATTTAACGTACTTAAGCTTTTTCTCCCCATTTTCCTTCCTTATGATTGACCTCATGACAGCCGACCTTCCACCAGGGGCATTTCTGATGAGGCTTCAGTGAACAGTAGATGGATAAGCTGAAGGGCCAGATGCATCTCTCAGGTCCTGCATCTCCCAGTCTTTGCTGGATTTGTTTGGGACATGACTCTCAGATACTGTTCATCTGCTGCAGAGGCTTTTTTTTAGTTCTGCCACTTCTTCTTTTGTCACCACATCTCCAGTTTCCTCAAATTTTTAACAACATAAGCACTCTATATGAAGAGATCCACGTTTTTAGCTACTGTAGACATAAAACTATCATTCCATGATTTAAGTGCCTTTTTTATGTTTTAATGATACACAGATCAGTGTTAAGTGGTTTTAGAAGTGGCTCAAGACCTTTACACAGTTCATGTGGGCAATGACAACCCTGAATATCTACTGATCCATACTACAACGCCACAATCCCCCAAACTGAACCAACTTACAGCTACTTTTGTTGCAATAAATTATACATTAAAATAAATAACCACTGTATTTGATCTACGCTTTAAAGTTAGATCAGATTTAAAAGCGTCCCAATTTATTATTTTCCAAAATACAGACAATGAAAATCTTAAGAATTCATAAGTGGAAATTTCAGTTTATCATTAAGGCCTAAAAAACTGATTAGCGATAATAATGGCTCAGTTAACGGGGAATTCACTGCACTTCAAACCGGAAACAGAAAACAAAAACACACCGATTATTTAAACAGAATAATTTCCATTGTTTTCCTTTGGCTGGTAAAATTGTGTCCTCGGAGGACTGAAACAACACAGTAACAGAAATTAGCTACAAAACTGATTATTTACTAAATCATACAAACTCCAGGAGGAACACTGCAATTGTCTTAAAATCAACAAAGATCTTACAGATTTCATTCAAATCAATACACAACAGGATTCCCATCTGAAAAGATATGTTATCTTGCATTTACAGTAATGATGACTATATTACATTACACATTGCAAACAAAGAAAAGAACTATAAGAGAAAACAGTAGAAAGGTGCATAAAACGTTTTTTCTCATGCCTTCGGCCAACATCTCGGCATGAAGGCACTGTGGATTAGAAACATCCATGCCATGTGTCCTGTTGTCGTTTCACCTGAATAGTCTGTTCCAAAAGGATACAAAGGTGTTGGAGTTTAAGGCACCGATGAATATGAGCAGCAGAAGGTAGAGACTCATCATGATGGCAAAATGGTGTCTGAGGAGCCACGAGCGGCTGCGGGAATGTCTGAGGAAGAAAAACAGAAAACCACGGTGACCATCGGCACAGGACGGCGAGCAAACTAACCTTGGGATGAAACCAAGCAAACATTTTCATTTTCTTTCATGCTGTTGATTATTTATGTCAGTTCTTTTAACTGCTCATCAAATGAGGGCATCTGACATTGGGCAAGAGGTAAAGTACACCTTGGATCTGGACCCTGTCTTATTTTATGTTATTTCACTACATGTTAATTAACATGACTATTACTCGCATCCATCCAGCTCTGGGTTTAAGCACAGATGCCTACACCACCCCTGCTCTCTAGCTCTTCCAGGGGGACATCAAGGCATTCCCAAGACAGCCAAGAGAAATAATACTGCCAGAATGTCCTGGGTCCGTCCTGGGATCGCCTCTTGGGTACACATGCCTGAAACATCTCACATAGGAGGCACCCAGGAAGCATCCACCACTTCAACTGGCCCCTTTTGAGGTGGAGGAGTAGCAGCTGTACACTGAAGCTCACTCTAAAGTCGAGCCCAGATACTCTTCAAAGGAAACTTGTCTCCATGTTTTCCAAAAAGAACTTTCAGATTTTGATTCTTGTAAATAACTACAAAGCTGCTCAACACTATACTCTGTTTTATTTTTGTTTAATCTGAATTAGTAATGAGTAAAATTAATAAAAACAAACCAAAAAAAAGAGTATTCTGCTTCTCTTCTTTGCTCTTAGTGGGCTGTAATCAGATTACCGAGACTGTGTGCTGGAGGACATTCAAATAAATGTGACCTTTCCACAACTTTCACATTGAATTTCTGATTTGTCAGCCGGAACAGGTCTTACCTGGACAGGAAAAGTCTTACCTGGACAGGTGCCTCCGCTGAGAGTAAACAAGCAGGTACTTGACTCGTAAAAGCTGATTATTGGTGACTACAAAGTATTTATGTGGTACATCCCCTCCTTCGCTGTTCTTTGCCCTCGAGCGCTGGCGGTCTACAACTTCAGCATCTGAAATGAAAAATGAGCAGGAGGCTTTAATAGGCTCTGATTTAAAGAGCAATAAGCAGGTAGAACCTTCCTGGAAAGATTTATGCAGTTACTGAGCGTTTAGGCAACTTTTCCTGCACAACGTGTCATATTACATCATATAAGAACGTTATCTTTACCATGGGTACTCTCTGCAGTACTTTGTGATTCCTAGAATTGGTATTTTTGCTGGGGTTTGCATACTCCAGTACACTGGTCCAAGTGTCCCTGGCCAAGATACTGAATAAAGTGCATCCACGTGAGTGTGTGCAAGATAGGTAAAAAGTGTTTAAAAGACAAGAGAATAAAGCAGTGCAAGTGATTTGTAAGTGTTTTCTGGGCTCAGTTAGAGTAAATGAAAAAGTGTATATAATAGGGCTGTCAGCATTAACGTGAACTGATGACCGCGTTAACGCTGCGTTAACGCCGTGTTAACGTGTTAACATTGTCAGCACTAGCATATAAGTGTTTAAGCGATAAAAGTACTTTGTTTTAACCATGTTAGCCCAGGAGCCTTGGTGGATCTTGTGCATGCAAAGAGACTTAAAAACATCATTGTGCATCATCTACGTGATCATTAGCGCAGGATTGGTACCCACAGCTGCTTTTGTCCCGTCAGCACCAGCAGCAACAACAGCTCCCAGTGATTACACTGATATCAGCAATGACCACTGACCACAAACACTTAAACTCACTCCACTGAATTATTTCTCCCATTATTTGCTCTATTCCTTTTCTCTTTCCGGTCTCTCTGATTCACTCTTAATTAAAAAATGTGATCTGTCATATATGTACAAATGCACACATTTTTTACCTCTTTTGTGTCATGATCCATATGTCTTATTGTTAACTGTTGATAGCTTAGGTGTTCTCATGAACTGTCACTTTTTTGTTGCCTTCTCATAGCTTTGGAATCGATGTTTAAGACATACTGCTTTTACCTGACTGTTAAACATACCTTTTTTCTTCACCTGGCACTTAACATCTGGATGATCAATTACTTCACACAAGGCAACACAGCTCAGCAGTGGACCTAGGATGCTTTCTCTCCAGCTGCTGCTGTGGGGACTGTAGAGGACAGCCATACTGAGGTCACTAGTGAGGTAGGTCCCCTCTCCAAACACTGAGTTCTGCAATGAAAAATGTCCATGTAAGCACAATGACTCACTCTGATTTACACTCCAGCCTTTCAGCATCCTCTTAAACTCCTCCTGCTCCTCAACATCTAATATTTGATCTGTAATTTTTTTTTAAAACCAAGGTTTCGGTACACAGACCTTGTTGAGGTGACAGTGCAGACCGTTATGAATGATCGAATGAAAGTTCTCCAAGCGGCTCCCGTGGAAAGCATAGAAAACATCTCGTCCTTCCCTCGTCTTCTCAAACCTGGCGTTCATCTGATCAGAGTACTCCAGCTCAAAGAGGAAGTCTGGCACAGGTGCAGACATCCCTTCATTTCCCGTCAGGCTGCAGAGTTTGGCATACTGGTGAAGATCGGAGAAACACGCTGTGAGCAAAAAAGAAAGTGGTGCAAGACCGTGATTTATCTCTCTATGCCTGTAACATACCTCTTCCCTCTGCAGTGTCTTTACAGCAAAGCTCTTTGAAGACAGAATCCAGTGTGCGAGAGCCAAATGATGATCTGCCTCTCCAGGTTGTAGTCTCACCAGCTCTCTCACACCAGGCAACGAGTTCACATCTGCCAGCTGGAGAAGAAAAAACTCCTTTCTTTTATCATATTAACACAAACAGATTCAAATGTCTCTTTTATTCCTTGGAACACACGTCTCTCAAAGTGAGAAGACACCAAAGACATGAAATGATCACAAATTCATCTATGAGTAATAATTGGCACAAAGCTACCATTAACAGCACATCACTGCCACCGAGTGGATATATATCATGTTACATTTGATCAAATCATATAGACCATATCTCAAATAAAAATAAACAATTCTTGTTTCTTCCCGTTTGGTTAACACAGGATCATAGGTCAGACTTTATGAGTGGTAGTGCATTTGAGAGTTTTTGTGAAATAGCTACATTTTATGTTCCGTTGTTGAGTCTTCCATCCCGCTGTCTTCCCCTTTTGTGTGCATGCATGTTATGTTTTCACTCTTCATGTTAATGTGTGTCTTTGTGCTAGGATACCTCTGTCCATAGGCTTGGTGATCATTCTGATCACTCACCTGTGTGAATGAATATATGGCTGAACTACAGAGGTGCTGCTGCTGTTGGTTTGGTGACCTTGACCCTACCTCTGAGGCTGGTTGAGGCTTGTATGATTAAAATGAGGAGCACTTGGGCAAGCATATACCTCGAATCCACTTGGAAAGACTGGGTGGACCCAATTTCCTCTGTGCCCAACTATATTTTGTTTTATGGTGCCCCAAATGCTTAAGGCTACCACGGACTACAATATAAGATCCTCAAGAGGTTTTGACAATCACTTTAGCACTCACCAACTCCTCAAAATCCTTATTGTCACCACTTAAGTAACGAGGAGGGAATGGTCTGAGCAAAGAGTCTCTCTTGTAGTTCTGAGTGGCAGCAACGAAGAGGCTGCATCGCAGGTCTGCTGCTACGGGGTCTCTTTGAAGACAGGAGCACACCAGCTCTCTGACTGCTTCAGGTGGCAGCGGTGGCTGCATTCCCAGCACTGTGTACACAGAGATAAGATAGCATACAGCCGAGGTCTAGGTTTCCACTTTATATTAGTCTGCAGTCAACAATTACAAAGTTTTTAATCTTCATATTCATAACACAGTGAAAGATCTCAACTATTAAGGCAACTATTAAGTTTATTTCACTCAAATCCTCACATCAAAGAGGATGCTATCATTTAACATTTAGCTTTTTGGTGAGTATCGCAGTGTGTCATCTCGCTGCCTTTTTTCTTTTACTTTGAAAGGGGGACACACGTTCTGCTTGAGATGCGAAAGCTGACGTTACACCTCACCCGTTTGTTAAACTAGGACACTAGCTAAGCTCAGCTCATCTACTACTGGAACAGTTACATACTTTAGCTTTTGCTAAGTTAGACTGTGTTGGTTTAATACAAGCTTTATAAAGTCAATATTAGGACAAAAGTGACAGTTCAATTATAGTTACTAGTGCTGATTTGTAATGTTAGTCTTACCTTTCTGTATTTGGTTACTAATGTTATGCAAAGAAAGCGACATCTGAGTAGCTAACATTAGCTGAGCCACTACAAGAGAGCATAACTGCCGCTCTTCACTAAATACAGCCTTCTCGGACTACTGCAGGTCCCTGTATGTATTGGGAATACATAACTGTGGCATTCGTATGTGTTAAATTTGACAGACCGTGTTTAGGAATATAATTTTTGCCCTTACCTTCAGTCTTGCTTAACTCATAGCACTGACGGGAAAGCTAGCGTTAGCTTCAGGCACTGCTGCGTTCAAGTGCAGTTCTGCCTTTTGGAAACCGAGTACGAAACACATCTGACAGATGTGGAGCTGAGAAAGCATGTGAGCCATGCTATCGAGGCAGTCTGAGACAAAGACAGAGCACACAATTAATTTCCGCATTAACGTCAATGTGTATTCGGTCTGCTGGTTTAAAACGTTTATTCTACCTGGAGCCTAAAATTGCACAGGACACCCGAAGGCAGCATTCGTGAGACCAACTGTACTGACGTTTCAGAGAGCCATCTAATGTTTGAGAGCAGTAACTAAACAGCAGTGCTTCAGCTGCTGGGGTGGCACAATAAACAGTCTTAGGCCACCCTTCATTTCTTTGTATTTTCTTTGTATTTTCTTTTAAGCACACCGATTTAGTGAGATATGTGCAAACATATAGTACACGGAAATACAGCATATGGTCCCTCACTGCTTCAATAACGCTGAGGTCCAGGCGCTGAGAAGGCCAGTTTATGAGTAATAGCGAGCCATTGTTTGATTTGAATCACATGTTTTCAAGATGGTATACATGGTGGATCAAAATCTGATGGTATTTTTTGTGTTCATTATTTCATCAATTTGCAAAGATCCCAAACACCACTGTGTTTTCCAGATAGCTCTCTCTCCTGGCCTATTGCCACTGTTTTACAGTCCAGTTCTTGTGCAATTGGGCATACTACAGCCTTTTCTTTCTGTTTCCCTGCCTTCAGATCTGTTTTCAAAGACATATTATATCCATCAATGATCAACTCCTAAATAGAAATCTATAATTTAATTAAATAATCTACCAGATCAATTCCTTCATGAAAACCAAACATTTCCTGTAGGATAGACTACTGTCTGTTTGTCTCTCCGTAGATTGTTCACACCTGGATTCACCCAAACTGCTCTTCAGCTCTTCACCTCAACTTGAGCTCTTTAGCCAAAGTCCTAAAGAAAAGATGAAGGGCAAGACAGAGTGAAAAGTACTACTCCTCATCTCCAGAGCTTGCACACATTTAAGCCTGGACTGTTATATGTTACCATATAAAGTCCTTCCTGCCTCCACATGACCTCAGCCAATTACTAACATGGAAAAGGGACTCGTTACAAACACAATTTATAAAAAAGACAGATAGATAGATACAACTTTATTAATCCCTCGGGTGGGTTCCTCCGGGAAATTCAGTGTACTAGTACTACTACTACTACTGGGAAAAAGTTGTACATTGAAATGTAGTAATACTAATATTAAAGCGGTATCTTTATTATAGAAGTATGTGATAACGGGCAGCCAATCAGGTCAGCTTGTGTAATGCCTCCTCTGATTTTTAACACTGTCAACCTATTGGTTAAGAGCTAGAACATCTCCTTTCTGATTGGTCAGGTCAGGTCAGCAACAAATCCATTGTTTTTCCAGGGCCCTGGTCCTACCCGGGCGGGCACAACCCAGCGGTGAGGAAGGGGGTGGTATGTACGTAATGAAAAGACCTTACGTCACGTGCCCGCTTCTTACTCCCAAACCCATCATTTGAGGAATAACGCGACATTTTCGTGTGATTAACGCCAGATCTAGCTGTTTCCGCCGCTGTGTTTTAATACAGACGAAATCGTAGGATGCAATTTAAACGGACGGAGGTATTCTAGCGACATTCACGGACTGAACCGGAGGTAGGACACCGCATTTCATTCATTGCTCTCCAGCTAGAGAGGGAGGCAAAATATTGGATTTTTTTTTTTTTTTAAAGCGGATTCTAGATTGGTAAAACCTCGAAATGTGTACGCCGGGCTGTTTACTGCGAAGAGTTTGTGCTCGACTTGTTCGACGTCCGGATGATGAACAAGAAGAAGAAGCCCCGATGCAGCAGCCTGTCGCGCTGGCTGAAGGACGCTTCTCCATCGCTTGTAATCTCAATGCACTGTCCCACTGCAGCATCACTGCCGTCAGCCGAAAGAAATACACGTCTAAGACAGCCAGAGAGTCACAATGAATAAAAGCAACTTCCACCAGACTGTATTTTCGTAGCCGAGATTGTTTTATCTGTGCCAGAAAGATGCCCTTCAATCCACCATGCGTCCACCATGACATGCGCTACAAATATGATTTTCTAACCCAGTTAAATATGGAAGGTAGTTGATTATGGCCTATTAGCAAGGATAATGTGATAAACAGAGAGTAACGTCTATATAAGCCAGTCTTTAACCTCGATAGGCCTTTCACACGCCTATTTTAGATCCCAAAGGATATGCATTCGAGATCACGACAAGGCCACACTGTGTCCTGGAGCGCGCATTACACCGCTAAAATATGTGGCTAAGAAAACAGGTTCATCTCAGTCTATCTGATGCTCCTCTGGAGGCTGGGTACCACCATGGGTACCTCCTCCCTCCAAATCGTGTCAGGATGTCAAAGTCTCCTATTGCAGTGATTGTAGCCTGTTGCTTACAAGCAGGGCCGGGATAGTAAGTGATGTTGCACCTAATCATGCACTTCTCTCCTTCTGTGCAGTTTGGTTTTCAAGGCAGCTGAGATTGAAGAGGTCTGTGTGCCTGATTTGCAAGTGGAGGAAAGCAGTGAATCATGGCAGGTGAACCCCCCCCCATTTATCCATCTTAATACACAGTCACTCCATTTATAAAGGTTAAATAAAAGCTCATACAGCTCTCTTGACTTGATTTCTTCTTGATGTGAGGCACTGAATCACGTCTCTGTGTCCTAGAAAACAACTTCCCTCCCCTCCCTCGCTTCATCCCCCTTAAGCCATGTTTTTACCAAGACTTCAACGAGATCCCAGACCAACACCGCACCATGTGCAAGAGGCTCTACTACCTCTGGATCTGTGAGTGTACCTACAGGAAGTGCTTTTTTGCTTTGCAGTTGGAAGCAGTCGGTATTTGCATGCATCTTGCTGTAACCCGTTAACCTGTCTACTCCTCCTCCTCATGCTGTTCTGCTTTGTTTTACCCAAAATATTATGAGAATTAAAGAGTGCAAACACCTCGTGCAGCTGGGAAACTAGATTGGCCAGTCTCACATTACGTCACAGAGCTACATAACCACTGTTTTTATTTTACCAGGCTTTTTATTTTGAGTGGTAAAGTTTGAAAATGATTTAGCTCACACATTTACTTAGCGGTTTGTGTTTTGAATGACAAATTGTTCACAAATTTAAAGCCCAATTGAGGTCTCACAGGCAGATAATAAGGGCCTTCAGCTATATTTTGTAATTTATTTACCCAAATCAGTGGGGTACAAAATGAAAAATGATACACTGCGAAACAAAGTTACCGTGCTAGTATCAATCCAATCCAATATCTGATACTATCAATGTAGAACACAATTTGTACATAAATTGTAAAAGTAGGTAGAAGTAATGTGTCAAATTATTACAGTTACATGAGCATTATGGTATGTTTTTCATTATCACATAGGTACTGCTATTTGAAGCAAAAATGTAAGTCTGGTGAAAAGATAGTTTAGTGTACACATTATGTTTGGTGGAAATTGTGTGCTGTGTGTGTGCTGAGTAAAATGTACCTCTATATAATATTTTATTATTGTAGTTTAAGTCTTAAATGTAGAACTGGAAATATGGTAGTGTGTCTTTGTTGGTATTCATAATGATTAAATCCTGCTGAGTTATGAGAAATGGAGCCTGTGGGGTGTTTGCTGTAGCATTCTGTTTTTTTTTTTCCCCTCACTCTTTAATGTTTTTGTCATCGTTCCTCTCTGTGACGCTGATAGTGCATAGTGCCACGCTAGCTGTTAATCTGATTGGCTGCCTGGCATGGATGTGTGGAGGTGGTGGAGCTACCAACTTTGGCATGGCTATCCTGTGGCTCATCCTCTTCACCCCTTGTTCCTACGTGTGCTGGTTCAGGCCCATCTACAAGGCCTTGAAGTAAGCGTGTTTCCCTCTGAGTCACACTTCTTCCTGCCGCCGAATCAAATCATTTCTGACCATTACTCTCCCCGTGCAGGACCGACAGCTCGTTCAACTTCATGGCTTTCTTCTTCGTCTTCATGGCCCAGGTGGTGATCAGTATTATCCAGACTGTTGGCATTCCAGGCTGGGGAGTGTGGTAAGAGCTTGTACTGGTTTATTAAAAGTGATGTATACAGATAAAATGGAAATTAAATGGCATTTATATTGTTTTTTTTTTTCTAGTCTTACTGTTGCTAAAGATGATTCTAGAAGCAACTGAATCAAGGGGTGTACTTAGTAATCTAATCTAAAGCATACACTTTGGTTCAAAAAATACATTTTTTTCTAAACCAATGAGGCTTTAAAGAGATTCATTATCCTTCTGAGGTCTAAGCCATCAAACTTTAACTCCTAATTCTTAAATAACCTTTTTTTGGGGGGGTGATAAAATATGATTAACTTTGGTTTTATGGTTGTTTTCTTTGTTCCCTGATTGCCAAGATGTGGGAGAAGAATTTAATAAATGAAAAAATGATGTATTCCCATTGCCTATGTTTAGGGTTAGTGTTAGGGTTTTCGCCAGTGATGACTACAGGAATTACAGGAGATATGCACAGCATGATATAACATGTTTTTTTCTTCTCTCTTTAATAATGTTGAGAAACACTGTCAGACTAAACATCTAAAATTGTCACAGGTGTTAATCTGGTGGTGGTGAAACCTACGAATGACATCCCAGCATTTCCCTTTGTTGCATTTCTCCACTTATTCATTACAGTTTCAGCTTTGTCTCTCATCTGTGTTAAAACTGAGGAGCTTGAACTGTATTTGTAAGTTTCCACCACATTAGTATACTGTATACTTTTTATTTCACACTAATAATAATATTAACAACAAAATGATTATTAAATGTGTGCAGTGTGAATACAAGAATACAGCCCATACACTGGCATGAGCAAATGACCAATATATCTGTATATATATTTATAAGAGAGACAGATGGTAAATGGACTGGTTCTTCTATTCACGCTTTTATACTCGAAGTACTCAAAGGGCTTTAAACAACTTCCCTCATTCACCCATTCATACAAGCACTTTTTTCTAAGCTTTTTCTGTGTATAAAGGTTCTTTCTGTTTAACATTCATACTACAGTGGATGCACTGGTGAGAAACCTGGGGTTAGTATCTTGCCCAAAGATATTTGGCATGCAGACTGGAGTAGCCAGGGTTCGATTTACCATTAGCAGATGGCCTGCTATACCTTCTGAGCTACAGCATACCCAGGAGAAACACCCTTCAGGCACGTTATGACTGTTTGTCCAGCAGAGGGCTCTCTGCAACTCCCCAGAGCGACCAGTTGATCCAAACAGAATCATGCCTGAATTGTTCTTTGGCAGGAAACCTATGTCGTAGCTTTCGATGTAACTGAAAAGTCTTTTTACCTCTACATCGTAACCTGACGTGCACCTTTTAAGAAATGTAACTACACGTTGGCTCAATGCATATCTCAATGGCATGGAAGGTTGCAATGTAGGGTTAAGAGGAGTTTCTGGTTGTAAAATTAGGATGTAGATTTTTTGCAGAAGTCTAAATCAAGCTTTAGGCACAGCATAAATGACTAATTCACAACTTGTAACAACAGTCCCTAAATATTTTGGTATCAGTCTTAAAAATCCTATATCAGTCGGCCTCTAGAATTATAAGGCATAATGTGTTATTTAAATATACCGTATTGTGAGCATGTGACGACTCTTCCGTGGTTCTTCTTCAGTGGTTGGCTGGCCACCATCACCTTCTTCAGCACCAACATTGGCTCAGCTGTGGTCATGCTGATTCCCACCATCATGTTCACTGCAGTGGCTGTTCTATCCTTCATCGCCCTCTCAAAGGTGAGTGGCTGATTTCTACCTGGTCGCAGAAATTATTAGACCAATTAGTGCTGGTATTATCAAGTAAAAGATAGCAATCAAGTCTGTTTTGTGCTGCAGGATTAAAGATGTGTGTGAAGCATCCATCTTTTAGAATCTGTTGTTTCTTTAAGGCTATAATTCTAGTTTTATAACTATACCTGCTAAGTCATTGTGGCAAATTCTTACCATGCTGTCCATCTATCACCACACCCTCATATATCAATCAGCGGTATTCTTTGCTGGCATTGGTAGTTGCTTCACTTTGCAGATCCAAAGTTAACGGGTCCCAAAAATAACAACGCCAGAAATGATTTTGTCTTGACGTCACTTATTGTCATTGACTATCTATGACTTTGTATAAGGGTCCAATCCCCCTTTGTTTGTGCCTGCCCACGCGGATGTTACATTAATCAATTGGTAGTCATGACCCACAGCTCTGGATCTGAACTCAGCTCTTATGTACGTCTCTAAAAAACTGTGACAAAAAACTAGATGATTGTGAAAACTATCTTTTTAATTTTGCTGAACCTCTGTTGTGGTGGAAGCACAGATAAATGGCTAGTATTGAGTACTTTGCGTATCTATGGATTCAGATTTTTTTTAAAGGAGTAATGGAAGAAAAAATGAAGAATTTAATAGTGCATGGACAAATATTTTATTTCACCACCAGCACTGATATTTTACTAGTAAGCATAAATTGCTGGTAGACCTTTGTCAAAATAAAATTTAAAGTTTTCTATTTTTTGTTTATTTTTGCTATATTTAAATCCATTAGGCTGCTATTATTTTTCATTTATTATCCAAGTAAGCTCCTTTTAATTTGATTCATTCACACAAACCCAAGCAGAACTCAAAGTAATTGCAGAGCCTTATAGAGACTCTGTTTCAAAGTAGGTCTAAATGTACTAATACAGTGATTCACAAAGTGTGGGCCTGGGCCCCCCTGGTGGGCAGCGAAGATATTACAAGGGGGCCCCAGTATCGACAGAAATTCAGTTTGATATTACATGTATGTACAGTTACATATTTATATAAATGTATCATTCGTATGATAAGTGATGTAAAAATGCTAATAGCAGTTGGTTAGTTTGTGATTGTGCTCATTACTCTGACCTGAATTTACTGCTCTTGAATTGAAGTTTGTGAGGCAGGTGCGTCACAGATTGGCCTTAACACTTTGCATAAGACTGGGTAGGATTAGCAATGAATAGCCAACAGCCTGTGTTGTTTATGTTTTTTAATACATTTTTCAAAGAAATACATCAGTTTGCCTTGTGTTTTGATTAGAGTGAATATTTAAGATCAGGTGGGTTTCATGGGATTTTCTGGATTTTAAGTGGACCGCAGCATACTGATGTTTTTTCATCCACTTCACTATTTTTCTTTCATATTGGTAATAAACGTTAGCATATAATACGTAAACAGTTGTAGTTACTTTAGTTCTCTGATTCCATAAATTCAACAAAAACAAGGTATTAGTGTATTCAAAATGCAACATTAAAGTAGTAAATAATCACAAATATCCCACTGCAGAATTGTCAAATACTTAACAGGGTCTGTCAACTTTATTAACAACTTCATTAAGATACAGGAAGATATAATTTATTATTATAAGCTGGGAATTTCTTGTGTTACAGCAGGTATAACATTATTTAAACATGACAAGCATAGGGATTGTACGTGTCAGATATATCTTTTGGGGGTCTAGAATTGCTTAGGAACGGCTCGTTTGAAAGTAAATATTGCCAATACCTTGGTCATGACACAAAAATGAGGTGCCACTACAGACAAATAATACAATTCACCCTTTCTTTATGGTAATTTGGTAAATTTTACAAATTGAAAAAAGTAAAGGTCATATTGATAGACAGTAAAATGCATGTTGAATCCCATTTTACCTTTCTGTCTTTTACAGGTGCATAACTTTTACCGCGGCAGTGGTGGCAGCCTGGGTAAAGCCCAGGAGGAGTGGGCTACGGGTGCCTGGAAGAACCCCCATGTCCAGCAGGCAGCCCAGCAGGCCGCCATGGGGGCTGCTCAAGGCGCCATGCAGCAGAATCAGTACTCAGCAGCTCCCACCTACAACTACGACGAACCGATGTAGGACAGAGGAGGGGGCCAGGTGGCTGAGTGGGAGAACTAAAAAGGGATCAATTAAGAACACAATTCAGAATTAGGTGCCCGTCATTATAACACTGTAAAGCTGAACTCAAACAGAACAATGTAAAAGTCATGTTTTTGGTGCAGATGTACTGGGATTTCATTATTTTACTCAGTTCACATTTAAATCAACAGTTATTTAAAAAAACAAAAATTGTTGCTGTTGTTTTATGCTGCTCAGTTGTAGCTGGTCAGTGTTGCTTTCCAACAGAGACACATAGCCTAAAATAGGTGAACCCAGTCCCCTGAGCATCTTCAGTTTATTCGAGTAGGTGGTCTCCAATGTCACTCTGTAAATTTTCTAATGACCTTTAATGTGATATTTAAGGGACTGAAACAGCTATATTGTTAAGGGTCTTTACTTTTACTAGCCTTGAAGATCACCAATGCTGAAACGGTTATTTCTCAGCTGATGTAGTGGACTAGTTATTTGGCTAACAGCTAAATTGTTGTATACAAATGTCAAGAAACTTTTATTTCCCATTAAAGGAATAGTTTGACTGTCTTGGGAAACACCTTAATTTACTCTCTTGCGTCAAAGTTATATTTAGGGTATTATAAAATTAATATCTTTGCTAGCAGCCAGTTAGCTTGAATTAGCAAAAAAACAGAAACTGAAGCTGAAAGAGATAGCTTGACTTTATCCAGGGATATTAAAATCTTCTTAGCAATTACAGCTAGCAGTATAGCTCTAATGATCTGACTAGCTGGTTATATGTCACTTAAGAGCTCTTAGAGGCAGATTTTATTTTATTTCGACAAAGTCATGCTAGCTGTTTCGCACTGGATGTAAAACAGCCACAGATTGCAAGGGGATAATATCTACTCTCCAACTGGTTGCCGAGTGCTTCCTGGAGATTGCCAGTAGTCACCAGGTGATATCACTCAAAAAGAGGGTGCAACACCAAAAACCTCCTTTGTGGTTGATCTGCTTGCTAGCAGGTTTTCACGGTCACCTTTGATTTGCATTAAAAATGCTGACTTGTATGCAAATGCTCTCTAACTGACCAAGCTGCAGTACAACTTGAAAAGTGCAACTCAAACGGGAACATTCTGCCTTTTGAAACATGTTGGCTGCACCGCTGAGGCAAACTTTTATTTTAAAGGCTAACATTCTTCGTTTCCATTCAGTATCATGTTTTTCACAGTTTCACCACAGCTCAGATAGTAGTTAGACAGTGTTTGTAGACAAGTTGGCATCTTCCTTGCAAGCTACTAGCAACCGCAGCAATCTGTTAGCGACCAAAGCTATTTCATATTTACATACAGATATGACAGAGGTATTATTATTGATTTTTAACTTACAGCAAGAAATAAATTAGATCAAACTACCTATTTCTTAAAGGTTATGGTACATTTCAAGTAACCTTTTGGTAGTTTTTTAAAATTATGCTTAAGTACCAGTAAAGAAACTCATCATCTTTCTCTGCTTTTTTTTTTTTCTTTCCTTTTTTTGATTGAAAAAGAAAGTTAAACCAACTAAAGTGAATATTTTACAAACAGAAATATGGAGTTTTTGTTTTGGTGATCTTTTTGACAGTTTAAGTCAATTTACTTTTACATTCTCAGGAAAAGTCTAATAGCTGTTTTCAAATTCTACCTGTAAAGCCTGTAGAGCTACAACATGTCGGGCTTTTGTCTCCTTATATCGCCCCTATTTGACCATGTTTGGTTTTGTCATTACATACTGGTTTTATGTTGAGCAGGCTGAGTTTAGTTTATTTTTGTTTTTATTTCATGTTAAAGTGAAGCACACGCGGTATTTAAAGATTGGAGTTTATTGGTCAGACATTCCAAATCGAGGTTATTATAAAGGTCAAAGTGAAAGAAAACCAAAACACTTGCAGGTTACGGTAAATAATAGTAATAATTGTCGTAAGGTGGTCATAGCATTGTATGGAGTGATGGATGTTTACTCTCCCTTTGGCAAAATCTCCCGCTTACCCCTACGTGTATATGCTTCAATGACTCCTTGTTTCTGAACTTCTGGATTTCAGGCCTTAGTGTGTTATTTCGTGGATGTTGGTGTTATTCCATGAGTCGGTGTAATAAGAAATCTATATAAAAGGAAAAAAAAAAAGAATATTAAATTCAATCCAGTTATTTACTTATGGAGTGAAATTTCACAAAAGGACATTTGTGCGTAGCCCCGGTGAGGCCTGATGTGTTCAGTCAGAGACGGTGTCGTTCTGGTTTCTTCGAGTCTTTGAAAGCTTCAACATACAGTAGATGGTTCTTACAGTCGAACAGTATTAGATTTAAAACAGTGAAGATATCTGAATGCTCGTTACTTTAAAATCTGTGAGTCGTCTTGTCTGATTGTGATGACGTGGTATCCAGTAGGCTGTTTGTTGTACTACTTTTTAGTTGTTTTGTTTATCTCTCTTTTTTTCCCCCCGGTGTATGTGAATGACGTGTGGATGCGTGTGAAGCCCATGTTTTGTTGTGTCTTTCTGTGGCTGAGCGTAACTTTAAAATATTTTTTTTTTTTACTATACTTTTTACTTTTGGAAAAAAACGTAAGTAATGTTTGCGCTGGTTTTCCTCTTGGCATCAGTGCAAACTTCATTCAGAGTGGAGCAATACTAATAGTAGAGTTATTACAATCAGCTGGGGTCCTGTTGTGCAGCCTTTAAATACAGGAAGAAAAATGTTAACAACCCCAACCTAAAGTGTGATAAAATGAATAGCTAGCCTGTTTTTGAGTTGGACACAACTTGTATGATTTTACAGTTTCATAGCATTTTCACCAGCACGTGCACACACAGAAGTAAGGAAGTGTAACCCTGTAAAAAGTACTATACATCCGCTCATCTGTTAGTAAATGCACAGCTGGCCATTTCTATAACGTAAATGTGAATTTTTTGCACAAAGTTGAACAAATAAGCTACTTTCCTTGTGTATGTAGTAAGTTCTCATGGTGAATTTTGGATCAGTCCAAACTTTCCGCCATATGTACATACAGCACAATTCATGTGTTTATGGAAATTACAGCTGTGTAGTTATTGTGTAGCAGGAGCCGCTAATACACTTAATGCCACTGTATCAAAGCTTCTGAAAGCCATTTCCCATCATATTCCCACATGTACTGTATGTTGTGTAAAATGTATTAACATGTACTATATCATAAGTATATATGAATATATAATTACTTGAGGTGCGGTAAATATTTGCCATGGATAAACAAATTCAGTAGGCCCTAAACAGTCGAATGAGTCGTTTGAGGGGGCTGCGTCTCCACGAGTGAACGAGGAAAACATTTTGTGTATTACTTTTGTATTATTTGGTCTTACCCTAATAGATATTAAATAGTTCTTGTTGCATCCTGTTTTGTTATGTGATGAGTTTGCATACGGGTATTATACAGTTGTAGATATGGTAAATATAACTTTTTTTAATGAAATATTGACTTTTAGGTGTAAATCGCTGTTTCGAGTAACTAACCTTCACTTTCTCCTATCCAAATACAAATCTTAAATATTCTAATATTCATCTCTCCTTCGATATAATTGAATTTTGATTCTTTTCAAGGTTAAAACTTGCTAAAAAAATCCAATTTAGTCTAAATATGGTGATTTCTTTATACAGCATAAATGACAATTCATAAACAATGTTATGGATGCTTCACTTTTGAGGAAGGTTGATGATTTGAATACTCCAAATGAATGAGGGGCATTCGTATTTATCATTCATTTCATACCTCACTCACCGTATTCGATTATTACAATTGGAAATTATGTGGTCACCATAGCGCCACGACAGTAAGCGTAGTAACTAACCAACCTACAATAAATCACATAATTATAAAATATAACACAATTGTTCTAATAGATACAAATAGCTCTAATTATAAATATCCCAGATGCTGACCACTATGCTACACAATCTCCCGGTTTATATTTGTTCAATCTGCCATCAGCAGCTAATCAGCAACTTAGATTAAATCAGAGTGGGAAGACAGCAGTTTAATGAGGGTGGCAATAAAAAAAGCACAACAAGAGGAAGCCCATAGCTTTCTCCATATCCCTTCTGACTGATATTTCTGTAGCTTTGCTTTTTGCTACTGCCGTTGTCCCTGCTGGTAGCATGAGATGGTACTTGCAGCCTATTCAGGTTGCTCAGCTAGGCTAGTTCCTCCGGGATGGCATATCCATGCATGCCGTCAGAAGAAGATTTGCTGGGTCACTCAGCACAGAAATGGAGAAGGGCATGAACCAGGCAGCAGGACCAGCAACTGCTCCTTTGTGTGAGGAGGAACAGGAGGCGCTCTACAAAATGACCTGCAGCAGGCTACCCGTGTAAATGTTTTGTCAGAAATACTCTGTGAGCCCTGAGCACATGTGACAGAGTCTGGACACAGCGTGGTCAACATTACGCTACCGGCAACATCATCAAGCATGATCCTTCAAAGGCATATCCTTGAAGGATACCATGAACCTTCATGTCCTTCGAGGATATGCCTTTAGCCAGCAGTACCAGGCTAAAACCCTCAGAACCACTTCCAGACCTGATGGTGGCCTTCCCCGGGCCAGATTCTACCCGATTTCACCACAGACTGTCCAGTAGCTCATCCATGACTTTATCCAAGTCTGGGGGAAGATTCCCAGGACACCATCCAATCACGAGTGTTCCCAGATGTTGGGAGTGCACAGGCAAGTGGGGGCTATAAACACTAATGAGTACTAAATGAGCTGCATCAGCCTGTAATTTCAATTTTTAACTCTGCTTTTTGTTGTGGTTTTGAATCCAGCCCTCAACAAGCTGCTAAATTTGGTTTGCACTTACTGTTACATCACTTAATTCTCAATTTATACTGCATCCATGCATTCCAGTAAAGATTTTCATCTTGAATATTTCATTCATCAAGGGCCAATGTATAACTTAAGTTTTTCCATAATTTTCTTGAGGTGTAAAAAGCATTTATGGATTCCTGAACACAGCTCTGAGAGATCAAGTATTTGCCCAGTTGCTCCAGTGAACTACAGCTTTAAAAACATTGCTACAAAGCATTGTTATCCTTTAAACCCACTTTACAAGTATTTGTAAAATAAGCAACAGAAACAAATTCTAAGCCTTTGTATTTGTGTAGTTATTTACACCTTTGCCAAATTGAGAGTCAAATATAACTAAAGATGTACAAATTGAAAATTTAAGCATTTGAATACATTTAAAGCAGGTGATAAAAACAATTTAAAACCAGGCAAGTGTGAAACTAAACTTTAACATTGCTAATGATTATTGCACTTGAGACAAACTGGATAAAATAGTTACCTTATTCTAGTGAATGTGCAGGTAGATTTGACCTCATTCGAACTATTCTTCTTAAATGCACTACTTTTAAGTACATACATATTTATACATATCTAATATGTAGTGCAATAATTTATCTACAAAATAAAATTATGTATAAATTACTTAATACATATAACTAATGTACAATTACCACCTAATCAACAACTTTAATATCAAATATTAAAAGGCCCAAGTGCTTTTGCTCCATAATTTAAGAAAAAACAAAACAAAACAAAACAAAAAAACACTTAAATAAAAATATGCTACTGAATAAAATATAAATTAAACAAATAGTACCACCATCAAATAACTTTTTACAACTCCAATATTGCACACGAATACCAGAGATAATCTTAAAATTCTTTATTCATAAACTTGATGCAAGTTTACAAATTACTGTACATGGTCAAAATTTCTTCAAATGGAAAAAGAAAAAAAATAAAATAAAACTGAAACCCAAAATGAGCCAAGAGTGTCAGACTTGTTGGTGCCAGAAAAGGAATTGAGATAAATAACACACAGTCCAGTTAGAGAAGCGCCCAATTCCCTCAAACTTGAATCATCTCAGTATCTGCTGTGACCAGAGTTTTGCATTTTGGAGGGAGGCACTCACACATGTGGATAAAGGGTCTGTAACAGAGGGTTTAATGTGCACCTCCTCTACACCTGACCACATGGGTCCCCATCATTGGTGAAAGTGTCTTGATAAAAGATAATTGGTAATGCCTCCACCCTCAGATATATCAGACGGAAGAGCCATTACACAGACGGGTCAACATGCTACTTGCAATCCAGCACTTGCTCTGTAAATTGCTTTTATTAAAAAGACATGCGACCTGTGTTTTAAAATTCAGTTCATTTCCTGTTTCAGACATCAGATCAGTGGGCGAGTACGTCAAAACATTACTGGAACTGAGCACTAATTAAACCCAGAAAGTCACCCGCAGCTCAACATGGACATGTACAGATCCCCCTCCTAAGTATTGTTTGTTACCTGAGTTGCCATTCAAACATACTTTTGCAGACAGTGTTAGCAAATAAACTGCAAAAGAGCCAACAGATTGACAGATATGGGTCCTGTAATTTGGGGAACAGCAGTACTCTTTGTGTACTACAGGATATTGCATGGTCAAAGTTCGAATGTACAGTTTTATAGTCACACTACTAAATCATCCTTTTCCACAAGCAACACTGAAACACACCTGTGCTATATTGTGATGGCATAGGAAGCCCTACAGATGATGGACATTTAGCTCCAAGTCATGTCGAGTGACGGGGCAGCAATTTTAAATGGGCATGGAGGGGAACAAAAAAACAAAACAAAAAACCCCACAACAACAAATTTATGCGAGGATGATATGATATGACATATTTGCGGCTGAGAACAGCGGCTGAGAAGGGGGCTTCTGTACAACTTACTGTTAACTTTACACACAGAGGGCTTCACTGTCAGCATCCAACTAGCCATCAACCTCTACAGCTATGACCATTTATA
>VOQK01002563.1:0-10557 GCA_015052645.1 Benitochromis conjunctus
AAGAATCCCTTTCTGAAAAACACTATAAGGATTTGGTTTGAAACACATAACTACTTGGGAGAAACATTAAAACTATCGAGGTTTACTCCAATATTTGGAAATAATAACTTCCCACCCGGTAGGGCAGATGCAGGCTTCAGATTTTGGTTTGATCAAGGTATAAGAAAAGTGTCCGATCTATTTGGGAACGATACTATTATGTCTTTTGAACAACTTAGAAGTACCTTTTCTATTCCTGCAAAACTTTTTTTTTTAATTTCTTCAATTAAGACATTTTATTTCAACCACACAGGGTAACAGTTTAGAACTACTCGCCTACTCTTCTATAGAGAGCACAGTTATAAAACATCTACATGGGAGAGGTCAAGTTTCTGTATTGTACAAAATGTTTATGGAAAACTCCAAAGAATCAACACAGTCTATTTTAGAGGCATGGAGGAATGATTTGCAAATGGATATATCTGATGATGAGTGGTATAAAGCATGCTCCTTGGCCCAGAGTCAGACAATCAATGTACAATCTAAACTACTTCAATATAAATGGTTAACAAGACAGTATATTACCCCCTCAAAACTGCATCATTTTAACCCAAATATCCCAGACACCTGTATTAAATGTGGAATGGATAAGGGCTCTTTGTTTCATTGCATATGGGAGTGCCCACATGTAAAAGTCTTTTGGGAAAGGGTATTACATTTGCTAAGCCAACTCATTGGTGAAGTGATTCCACTTGATCCTAAACTTTGTATTTTAAATATATACCCGAATAATTTTGTATCTGCTGCAAACATAAGAGCTCTGTTAACGATCGGGTTTTTGGAAGCCAAGCGATGTATTGCTTAGCAAAGATCAAAAAATATGTGGACTATCTCAGTGGCTTAATGGACTGACGTCTATACTAACTTTGGAGAAAATAACTTATGCATTAAGATACAAACTGGACAAGTTCTGGGCCATATGGTCAAAATTTTACAACTTTTTGGAGAACTGTAATGTACACGCTGTGGATTTGACAGCTTGAAGAGTTAATTTGATATGCCTGTCTGTCCCTCCCTTCCCTCTTTACGCCAAAGTTAGTTTTTTGTGTGTGTGTGTTATTATCATGGTTTTTTTCTCTCTCTCTCTCTATTTTATTTTATTTTGTGTTTATGGTGTATTATGTAAAATTTGTTAAAATCAATAAATAAATGTTAAAAAAAAGAAAAAAGGAAGAAAATATTTTAAATAGAATCAACACAACAGCATTTTTCCAAAATCTGATGTTTGTAAAAGTTTTTTTTTCGGACCCACGAAGCAACACCAGAAGGTATTTAAACCTTTAGTACATCAGAAATCTTCAAAATCAGCAAATTTGGAGTTACAAATTTTCCACTAGACATTGAACTGCACCACTAACATGTACAGCTTATCATAACTCAATAGTTCGTGCCTCATTTGAGTGAGTAAACAGCTCTGACAGTAAAAAACAGAGAAAAACAGCTCTGACAAATATATAATGATTGTTTGAAGAAGGCGGAGAATAAATTGATGTAATTTATAATATGGTCAGTGACTAATTAATACAAGAAAGTGCACATTTTTTCATGTCATTAGTGTTTAGAAATCAAAAAAGGTGCTTGATCATAAATTTGATTAAACTGCTCTTCTGGTGACAAAACAGAGTGTTTGTTGCATTGATTAGGACGAGACTGCAGCGACATCAAGGACAACCTCGTGTCAGTCGTCCCCAAGATCCCGAGTGGCATTTACATAGTCCACCCAGAAAACACTGACTCTTCATTTGAGGTACATTTATATAATTCATTCATTCACTCCTTCAGTGAGCTCTTCACTCTGTGGCCAACACTCAAAGCAAAGCTTGTCCTGCAGGTTTTCTGTGAGATGGACTACATGGGAGGCGGATGGACGGTGATGCAGAGAAGGAGTGACGGTTTAACTGACTTCAAAAGATCCTGGGATGGCTATCTTGATGGCTTTGGACACCTTGCAGGTTGTACATTATCAAAGAGATCCTCTTTGAGGCTGAACATCAGATGGTGGCAAGCTAGATGCTCAATATATACTGTATAGTATCAGTAAAAGAATGTTTTGAGAATCACTGACCAACATAATGTTTACTATCTGCTGGAGCTGAGGTTCATGGGATTTGTAGGTTTCCATTGTGACTGAATTCATTTGCCACTACAACCATAATTATCACTTTAAGCCTTAATACAGTCTAGAGGGGTGTGTTGCAGAGTATTTTACTTTTGGAGTTTTTGGAGAGTCTAAAGCAGCCATTGGAGGAACTGCAGTCTAGGAGGAACTGGCTGTTGGCTTCATTTTTTATCAGTGGTTTTTGCTTGAGCAGCACACAAAGTCGTGCTAGCCTAAAAACTAGCACAGAGGAAACGTTAGCAAAGCATGAAGAAGATATAGTCCTATAAGCTGCTGTACATATAGGACTATGGGTGTATGGATGGCAGGCTAGCATTTTGCTTCTGTTTCCAGTATTTATACTGAGGTTAGCTAGCCATCTCCTAATGAGGTATCATAGCATTTCCTAAAAGTTGTCACACTGTCTCATTTTAATCAATCTACACATGTTGAGAACTATACTTTTCACTTCACCACTATGATAATGGCAAAATCTCTCGTCGTGTGTTTAGGAGAACACTGGTTGGGCCTGAGGAAGGTGTTTCACATAGTAAACCAGAAGGATACTCGGTTCCAGCTTCACATTGCTCTAGTCTCCCAAGATGATGTCACCTCTTATGCATCGTATGATGACTTCCGCCTTGACAGCGAAACGCAGTTCTTCAGCATACACCTGGGCAGATACGCAGGAAGCGCAGGTATGGCTTAATAAAGCAAACTTCACAAAACAAATGTTGTTTTTTTAAAAATTGCTTAAGTGCAAATTAAAACACACAACGACAGCTCTGCTTGATTATTTTGTGTCTCCTGCATGTCTGCATGGATTTCTGCGTGCTCTGGCACAGGTGATGCGTTTCGAGGCTACGACCAGGAACAGAACCAGGACACGGCACCGTTCAGCGCCTCAGATGTCGACAATGATGGCTGCAACCCTTTCTGCTCCATTGGCAATTGCACAGTGGAGAGCTGCAGCATTCACCACAACCACACGGGGTGGTGGTTCAATCAGTGCGGTCTGGCAAATCTCAACGGCTCTCCCGAAGACACAGAGCGAAACCAGGGGCAGAGGACGCACATCGTGTGGGACACCTGGAGACACAGCGGAGTCCCCTACACCGTCAAATCTGTCACCATGAAGATCAGGAGGATTGCAACCAATAATTGAGAGATGATGGGAAGAAATGCATCATTGGATTGCGTGACTGAAAGCTTCAATAAAACTGAATACAGTTCTTCTGGATTCCCATTTTCATTGTGACCAACATGAAACAAAATAAAAGCAGCCCATTACTTATGGTATCCTTCTTCTTCTTTTACACTAATTGCAAACTCCGCTGCATTCCTGTCAGTTTAAATGATCCTGGTTCAGCTAACATACACACCAAGATAAGGGAGGAAAACTTAAACTGATCCAATCCAGTAGGTGGTGCTGTGAATCCCAGCAAAGTGTGCCGAATGAGACCTACATCACATGTAGTTTATCAGTATGTGCCCAGATTATTTCTTTCACTATAGCAGCAGAAATAATCTGCAACCATGAAATCCAAGTTGTAATTAAAATGTAAATATCCTTGTAGATAAATCTAACCAGTTGCTGTGCAATTAGTGAGACTTGAAAAGTCAGTAGCCTGATTAGTAAAAAAAAAAAAATCCTGCAAAGGTCTTTGATCAAACAGAAACTAAGTGTGACCTCCCCAAATAAATACGTTAGCAAGCCAGAGGGCCTCTGTTGCTTCAGACACCCAGAGTGCCCTCTCTGCTCCACAATCAAATCACTGGATTAGAGAGAAAAGGTTACCGAGGCTACGTGCTTCTTCTTCCCCGAGGTCACATTCACACTGAAGTGTGAAACTGAATCAGCCCCCTGATTCATTTCAATGTGACCGCCGTGTTGAATCAGTCTGCAGAAACCTCGTGGTTTCACCCCTTCAGGTGCATCACATGATAGTTACTGATTAAAAGCAATCAAGTTTGGTAATCCTGTAAGAGAGTAATGAACAACAGTAGCTCATACCTGCCTCAAGTCCACCATGGTGGTAAAGACTTCCTGTTTCAGTAAAAGTAATCTTTTACCAAATCAAATTCAATCAGGAAAGTTTCATGTGCATCAAAACTTTTGAGCGCTCCAAGAATCAGACGCCGTCATTATCGTCTCTCCAGATGAGCACTAGACACTTTGCAGCTGTAATGAAAACTGCAGCCTCTTGAGCACGCTGGCAGGACCTCAGACTGTTTAGTTTAGCCAGAAACACAGAAACTGGTGTATTCTAATTTCACAGGTGTCCGACAAACCAGCGGTGATACTGATTTCTTATTATTCACACATTAGAGAAAGAAAACGGAGAATAAAAAACAAAAACAAACTCAGGGCAGTCTGGAGTGTGTCTAAGTTTTATCTGTTACATAAAAAGTAAGAAAGAAGAAGTAAAGAAGAGGGAGACAATGGTGGGATAGGGAGAGGGAAGGAGCTGCAGGTTCAGGTTGGTTTATTGGACAAAGAACAGATGCACAGACTGCAGAACAGCTGCTTCCACACAGGAAACAATTTGGTCAAGGCCTTTGTGTGCGTGTGTGTGTGTTTTTCTTGTTCTGCATCTCCTCCTTCTACAGAGTTCTGCCCAACAAAACACGAACTATGAGAGAAATATCTGGCGCTCAGAGTGGCTTCATCATTTTAAGTGACGTCTTTAAAGTATACGGCTTAGGTACTTCTACTCCAGTTAACTGCAGCATTGTGGGGCTTACATGTACGGTGTCATGTTGTTGCCAAAGTTTATCTGTGTGTGTGATATGTGTGTGTTTGTGCTTGTGCGTTTTAGCGTCAGTGATTCAGGTGATAACACTGAAGAAGCGCCGGCTCTATGTGTGGTCTGGTATGCGTACATGTCACCGCAGTTAATCAGTACGCACACCCACAGATGAGGAGGACACACAAAGGACTGTCCAGGTACTTGTCCACTCGGTGCCCCTCAGCAAGAGTGTGTATGTTTGGGCTGACAGTGTTTACATCCAGATCTCAGGTCTGTTCTGTTCAGACGAGCAAATCTTAACAAAAACCCACAATGGTGACATTTGTCAGAGTTTACCCCCATTGCACCAACTATTCTGCCAGTGAAATGTGACGCCGCTACTCCATGAAACATTCAAACTGGCTAATCTTCAGCAATCAGGCCCTTAAAAGGCAATTCTCGCTGCCACAATTGTGCATTGGAGACCCTGCTTTATCAGGCTGTTTTCACGCCGAGACTTCATGTGCAATGTAAGGAGGTCTTTCATGTGAAATTCAGCTTGAAAGCAGGCAAAAAGTGCTCTCAGCTGACATAGGGAGCAGCAAAATAAATAATAATAATAATAATAATAAATTATGGGACAATAAAGCAGAAGATGATCACAATAATGCTGCAAAGAGCTACTAAAAGCTGGGCAGTTATAAACACACAAACACATGTGATTGGGTACAGCGTTTTCCCACACTGGACCAGGATCAGCTGAGAATGGGAGCACACAGGAAGCAAAGTCTACAGGGAATTTAAACCCTGAGGAATCTCATCTGCTGTTCATCAGCCATCAGTCACTTCTGCACGCATGTACACGCACACACTAAAAATCTCACCACGTACTCTAAACAATGCAGTTTAAAATAGCATCTTACAACTCAAAAATGACAACTATTGGTAAGACACTATATCATGAGAATATTCCATTTCTTTACATCTGTTATTTAATAAATCAGCCTTGTCACAACTAATACTGACTAATTTCAAAGAAGGACTTGGTAGGACTTGATGAAACAGCTGAGACAAATATGACCCTACATCAGCAGTAAAACTGAGCCTGTTCAGTCGCAACCCTGAGCTTCCTCCCACATCTGTAAAGTTCAATGCGTCGCGTAAGGAAAAGTGTAGTGGGACCCAGAAGGATGCATTCTTTCTCAAGAACACAGAAAAAACCAGAGGGGGAGGGCGACAGAGAGAGAGAGAGAGACGTGCCACAGGCACTTGATTAGTCTTTCACATGAAACGAGAGCAGAGCTGCTGTCGATCACCTCCACGATGAACCACAGACCGCTTGCAGTTCATCGTGCCAGCCGGACTGCAAGTTACAGTGACAGCCCCAGAGCCAGGAGCCGTGATAACCTGCTCCTGTACGATGATTTTGGAGAGGAAACATGTTGCTCCGGACGATGTCTTGGGTAAGTCTGCCAGAGCTGTAGCAGGCAGGTGTGCTCATCCTCTGCACCTTTCTGTTAAAATCATGGATGAGACTAACAGGTTTTAAAAAGTTTGAAGGAGAAGATAAAAAGTATTTGGATGCCCGATGGTAATTTTCACAAAATATTGTAAGCACATTGTTTTTCAGTTTGCATTCTTTAACTTGCCACCTGTTTTAACCAGCAAAACCGCCATAGGTGCTCTATGGGTTTTACTGTAGGTCAGAGCTCTGGGATGGAGGGATGGAGACTGATGTACATTTGAGAGTGTACTTCAGAGCCCTTGATCCATTAGTAAGCATAAATTAACTTATAAGTAATATAATGCTTATAATGCATGCAAACCATTTTTTTGCATTTCCAGCCTCATTATTTACATTAGCCTCATTGCTCAGTGCTACAGGATTTCTCAACCTCTTCTTATGCTAATCTCGTCACATACTGATGCCTGCTTGGGAACCCTTTTGGTCGTTTTGATGCACTGAGTACTCCTTTTTATGTGCACCACTTGTAAGCCATCATGGCATAAACAAACCTCATATGATGTACCAGAACAGAATGTTAGGTAATGCTTCTTAAAGAACATTAAGAAAGAAATACAGAACCAGGAAAATGTTGTAACTTGATACTATTTCATCTGTTCTCCAGGTAAAAGTTCACTTATGTGTACTAATTGCTGATTATGGTAGGCAAGTACATGAATGAGGTTAACTGTGATTCAGTGCTACAGTGTGTGTGTATTAATATGTGGACCATACATCGAGTGTTTTTTATGTTTCTGGCAGCCACAGTAACTCCGAGAGACAGCTTATGGCTCGTCTCACTGCTGCTAAACGACGCCAGGCTCTCCGTGGACCTGCCTACATGTTCTCAGCTCCCTCAGTCAGCCTGTCAGAGGTTGAGCAGCGTTTCCTGGAAGCAGCTGAATATGGCAACATACCAGAGGTGCGGCGTATGCTGCTGCATGTACCCAACTTGAATGTCAACGCTGTTGACTACATGGGCCAAAATGCATTGCAGCTGGCTGTGGCCAACGAACATCTGGAGGTGACGGAGCTGCTGCTTGGGAGGGCGGACTTGGCCAGAGTGGGCGACGCTCTCCTTTTAGCCATCAGTAAGACCTGAATATTTGTGTATGGACAAAAACACATAATGTGGTTAAATCTCTATATCACTCAAAACTTCTAAAGATGTCAGACACATTGCTTGACTGGGTGGAAGCACAGTTATGTAACAGTTTATCCCTAATTCTTATCCTTACATAGCTGTGAGCTAAAGTGGTCTAGTGACATTGCTTAATAATACTGACTAATTTAAGCGCCTCAGTTCTGATAACCCCTCTGTGCCACGGCCTCTCAGTCACAAGTTTCTCATACATCGCGCAGCCACAGTTTAATTGTAATTTTTCTGATGAAACAGGCCAGACTTGGACCATTTCTGGTGAAATACTTCGTTTAGTTTGAGGAGTTTGTTGATGACTACATTTTTACACTTTACTTATTTCTTTATATTTTGCTGGAACAATGGGAATGCAGTGTATAAAGCAAAAAGTGTGCAATTCCAACAAACTTTAAAATCAATATTTGGTATCATCACCTTTATTCTTCAACATAACCTCAACTCTTGTAGCTTCATTCTCCGATCTCTTGAAGGAAATTCATGCTGAAAAATGAAGCCATTGCCAATCAGATGCTTTCCAGATGGTATTGCATGATGGATCAAAATCGGACTTTTCATAATTTCATTTCAGTTTTGAGAAGAACCCCAACACACTGTCTATGACACCTCAAACCTTTATAGACTCTTCACAAGCTGTACGTACTGTTGTATATCTCTGTTGACCTCCTTTATATATAATGATGATGATTTGAACCAAAATTTTCATATTTGGATTCATTGCTCAATAAGATCTGTTGCCACAGATTTTCAGTCCAGTTATTAGGAAATTTGGCAAACCTCAGTTATTTTCCCTGTTTTTCTTCTTTAAGAAAGTTTTCTTGATGGCCACCCTTCCAATGAGACCATTTCTGATGAGGCTTCAGTGAACAGTAAATAGATCAGCTGAAGGTTCAGATGCACCTCTCAGGTCTGGACTTAAAATGAGGGGAAAAGAAGCCAATGCTTTAAAAAAAACCTTCGAAAGACCATAAGAAATCCTGGAGAACTACTGCCCAAGACAGCTAAACTTTGGCTTTTGCAAAATCCTGTCTAGCTAAGTTGCTAACATGTTAATTTAGCACAAGTACAAAAGTTACAGTTACAAGATTTACAAGATATAGGTTTTCAAAAAAGATGATGTTAAATGTTGGTTCCATTGTTCAGGAAAGCTGAGCATGTATATTGTTTTTTTCTTTAGTAAGTCATCATTTTAAAAAAAAACAAAAACAGAAATTTAGTTTCCGAAAACTGTGGTCGCCTAAGTAGATCTCCAAGTGTGGCCTGTGGGATAACGGCAGTCCTTAACAATATATTATGCACTGCAAGCATTTCAAGAAAAATATACATTACATTTCTCCACAGTTTATGTTTTGTAGTAGCAAAATATGAGTCCAAAGCACCATTTTTGTTCCAAGTTGAGTTATTCTGTTTGAGCCATTATGGCATATTAGCAACTACATCAGTAATGGTTCAAAAAAACCTTAAATCAGCCCAAAAATTGTCACAAACTCCAGCAAACTACCAAATAGTATGTAAGCTAACATTTTGGAGCCATCGTTAAAATTCAGCAAATTCAGCAACTGCAGTGTCAATGGAAGTTGTACCACCAACCAGTTTGTTTGTTTTAGGTAAAGGTTATGTTCGCATCACAGAGACTTTGCTGGGCCACCCTTCATTTAGAGACGCCCGTCGTCTAACAGCAAGCCCCGTTCAGGCAGACATGTTGGACGACTTCTATGCTTATGACGAGGACGGGACAAGGTATGCGTGAGGAAGAGATGTTTCATTACTTAAATAATTTGTACAGTACTGTGCAAAAGTTTTAGGCAAGTGAGAAAAAATGCTGTAAACATAGAATGCTTTCAAAAATCTGTGTTAATCATTTATTTTCATCACTCAACAAAATGCAGTGAATGAACAATAGAGAAATCTAAATCAAACCAATATTTGGTGTGACCACCCTTTGCCTTCAAAACAGCATCAATTCTTCTAGGTACACTTGCACACAGTTTTTGAAGGAACTCGGTTGGTAGTTTGTTCCAAACATCTTGGAGAACTAACCAAAGCTCTTCTGTGGATGTAGGGACATCTTTCTGTCTCTCCATGTAATCCCAGACACACTCGATGATGTTGAGATCAGGGCTCTGTGGGGGCCTACCGTCACTTCCAGTACTTCTTGTTCTTCTTGTTCTTCTTTACGCTGAAGATAGTTTCTAATGACTTTGACTGTATGTTTGGGGTCATTGTCCTGCTGCAGAACACATTTGGGGCCAATAAACAATCATTTATATTTCAGAAAATATTAATACAATATAATATTTCAGAATTTTTTCACACCTGCCTAAAACCTTTGCACAATACTGTATATTTGTTTTAGGTAACACCGGACACTTTACTAGGCACATTTCCACTTTAGGAAAACATTTTAAACATGCATACACATGAGACTTTTTAGATATGTATTGAGTATTTATTGAACACCTCAATGGTTTGTGTGATTCTGTCTTTCAGACACTTGAGCAGCTACTCAGTGTATGACGGGCAGATGCTGTAAGATAAAGAGACAGTAATAGCCACAAATGTAATTGGTTATCATGTGGTTAAGAGAAGTGTGGGTAGTGTATTTATGTAATATTTATGAATATAGGTGCTGATGTTATTGCAAAGCATGTGTTTTCCCCCTTGTCTTCTCCAGGGTGGGGTGGGGGGTCCGAACACTATGTAAAAGTTCTGGGAGAGACCAAGAAGGAAGTAGGGTGGGGGATGTTATGTTATGAGCAAGGTGTGGCGGGCTCTTTCTTTTGCTATTGGTGCATCATAAAACTGCTGTGTTAAGTTTGCAAATTAAAGCTTCAATAAATAAGATAGCAAAACTTGGGTTTTATAAAAAACAAGTTCCTGACACACAGATCTCTCCTTAATATTTGGTTTCAAGGCTCATTTTTGCTTTTATTATGCAGCTGCATGCAGCTTTTTTTTGACTGGCAACTAAGTTTGTTTGCATTAAAGAAACTAAGTTTAGAAGTCTTGGCAGATGGATTTAGCAGCAAAT
>VOQK01002563.1:10577-22003 GCA_015052645.1 Benitochromis conjunctus
AAATCATTTTTCTGTTTACAATCTTTGTGCTAAGCTAAGAGAGTTCTGGCAGTAGCTTCATATGTGCTGATGGAAGATATTATATCTAATCTATCCCTGAACAAGAAAGCAGTTAAATATGTTCTACAATTGTCATAGTGTCATACAAGTCAGCAACAAGAAGTTAACATTAGTAGGATAGTGAGGTATAAATGGAAATGTTCATGCTTGGTGACGCAATGTGACTATGTTGGGTCCATTGACTGCTCCAGGTACTGTTAGTTTTTTCCTT
Source organism: Benitochromis conjunctus (assembly GCA_015052645.1). Taxonomy (NCBI): domain Eukaryota; kingdom Metazoa; phylum Chordata; class Actinopteri; order Cichliformes; family Cichlidae; genus Benitochromis; species Benitochromis conjunctus. The sequence goes on from VOQK01002563.1 coordinate 10,849, forward strand.
TTTTTTCAGTTATTTTGCAGAAAAGTTCAAATTCATAACATTCATAAAAATTTTGAAACTTAGGCCTTGTTTGCAGAAAACAAGCTCAGGTAAATGCTGATGCCGTGTACTGTCTGCATGTTTCTGTGTGTAAATTCCTGCAGGTTTTCTCATGACGTGACTCCAGTGATACTGGCTGCGCACTGTCAGGAATACGAAATTGTTTACACCCTACTAAGTAAAGGGGCTCGTATCGATCCGCCTCATGACTACTTCTGTGGCTGTGACTCGTGCAACTACCAGCAGCAGTTTGACTCCTTCAGCCACTCCCGATCGAGGATCAATGCCTACAGAGGACTCGCCAGTCCTGCTTACCTTTCCTTGTCTAATGAGGATCCAGTGCTGGCAGCACTGGAGCTCAGCAACGAACTGGCCATGCTGGCTGATATCGAGAAAGAATTTAAGGTACAAATACAATGACAAGAACAAAAATGCAAACACAAGTCCGGCAGAACTAATGTGCACTGTCTCTTATCACTGCTGTACACATACCCTAAAAGCAGCTGCCAGTAAAAAAATACCCATGAACATTTTATGAGCCTTAAGAGAAGCACAGACGAGGGTCTTGATCCTGTGGTCACTGTTCAGATTTTTGCTTTGACACATAAACAACAGCTGTAATTATTGCTGGGCTCAGAGTACCAAAGTATGTTGTGGGTACTGTATAACAAATAAACAACAGGATGCCTGAGCAGAGATGTCCAAATACAGCTTACACATTTTTTTCTTGATGTTCATGCTGTGAAAAAGTATTTGCCCCCTTCCTGATTTCTTATTCTTTTGCATATTTGTCATACTTGGAAAAACACAAAGGCTTGTCTCACATTGCCAAGACTTTTGGGAAAATATTCTGTGTACTGTCGAGACGGAAGTTGAACTTTTTAGAAGATTTGTATCCCGTTACATGTGCCATAAAACTAGCAAAGCATTTCATAAAAAGAACATGACAACAGTCAAACATGGTGGTGGTAGTGTGATGGTTGGAGGCTGCTTTGCTGCTTCAGGACCTGGATCACTTGCTGTTGACTTGATACAGTATATTAATGAATTCTGGTTTCTAACAGGAAATCATGAAGGAGAATGTCCATTCATTTCCTGACGTTCAAGAGCACTCAGGTTATGCAGCAATGACATGCGAGCAAGTTCACCTCTGAAGTCTTTGGAGTGGCCTAGTCAAAGTCTGGTCTCAAAACAGACTGAGATGCTTTGACATGAACGTAAACAGACCGTTCATGCACAAAAACCCTCCAATGTGGGTGAATGAAAACAATTCTGCAAGGAAGAGTGGGCTAAAAATTCCTCCACAGCATTGTTAAAGACTCATTCTCAGCTTTCAGAAATACATGATTGCTGTTTTTGCTGCTAGAAATAGCACAAACGGTTATTATGTTTAGGGGCAAGCGTGGATAGCTTTTTGCCCTTAATAAATGGAAACATCAAAAACTGCTTTTTTGCATTTAGTTGAGTTATCTGTCCAATATTATAATTTGTTTGAAGATCTGAAACATTTAAGTTTGATGAATATGCAAAAAACAGATTATCTTTGTGTTATACCAATGTTTGTTTAAATGCAACAATAGTAATGACAGTTTTCAGTCTAGCATCTTACCAGATCATCTCAATTGTTTCACTCGCTGATGCGTTTTCTCCGTCATGTTTCTAGAATGACTACTCCTGCCTGTCGAGCCAGTGTAAGGACTACGTGGTGGGCCTTTTGGACCTGTGTCGCAGCACAGAGGAAGTGGAGGCCATATTGAATGGAGAAACTGACTCTGACGATAGCTATGATATACCAGGTCGCCCCTCCCTCACACGGCTCAAATTAGCCATCAAATACGAGCTCAAAAAGGTCAGTGTGTTCTCAAACAGGCAATGAGACAGCGGCAGGATGAAACATGGGTTTTTCTGAGCATGTAAGAGATATTGCAAACATTTATCTGTGCTACGGGATCAGCATAACACATTTAGATTGATATCCCACCATCGGTTGGTTTTTAACGATATCTTGTCACTAAAACTCAACTGCAGTTTCCACACAAAGTAGATAATTTTTATTTGGAGATTCTCAAACTAAAAACTGTGGTCTGCGGAAACAGAAGAGTCCCACTGGTGGATCCTCCTTGAGGATACGACATAGAGCAAAACTGATATGTCGGCCGATATCAGCTATTTGCCGATATATCAGTATTGGCAAATCATTTCCATTTTAAGGCTGATAGATGAAAACTAAAGAAGAGAACAAAGAAACACTCCTCAACCGTGTTGCGAAGGTTGTTACATAATTTGTCCACTAGAAGGCACTCTGCAGCTCCTGTGTTGGAAATGTGTTCAGGACGCCTCAAACAGAACAACCAGTTGATCTGAGCAGTGACAATAAGACAAGTTTATTTTGAAACTGCTTTGTTATACTATCTTAGTAGAAGCTCATAAGTAACTACACATAACAAATGTTTGGGATTTTTTTTTTCTCGTGTGCCTGAAAGAAAAAAAATCAGCGGATATATCAGATTTTAAAATCACCAAATATATACTGAACTGTCAGTAACATTTCTGCATAAGGGTAACAAACTTTTAAAATCCAACAAATATACAAAAGTGAGAAAAACAACAACAACGCGTGTGGATGCTGGGAAACAACATCTGAGTTTAAGATCAATTTAAAAAAATGGAAATGAAAAATGGAATTTATAGTGTAAAACATCAAAATGCTGTTGATAAGTGTTTTTAGTGTTAAGATATTTGGAGCACATAGTCACGTTGAGCTGAGTCTGAACTCATAACTCTTCATTTCTAATTGCAGTTGTCTGATGTAATCGTTTTAGAAGCCAGTTTGTGTTGCTTAAATGATTCATCAGTTTGTAAATTGCCAGAAAATTACTCTTCATAAATCAATTAATTGTTCAGATCAATAAAAACAAAAACAAATGTGCTCTGGTTTCAGCTCTCAGATGTAATGACAAACTGCTTTTCTCTGTTTCAGATAAATAAAAATAGAATCGCACTTTAAGGATTCTACCTTAAGCTTCCAGTGGCCTTTATTTCCTTGTTTGTTTTCTTCTCCTTTCCTCTGCTGTCCTATTACTTTCATCTGTGCCTTTCAGTTTGTGGCTCATCCTAACTGCCAGCAGCAGCTGCTCAGTATCTGGTATGAGAACCTGCCTGGCCTGAGACAACAAACCACTGCCATCAAACTGCTGGTGGTGCTGGCGGTGGCTATAGGACTGCCTGGACTGGCTGTGGCTTATTGGATTGCTCCATGCAGCAGAGTATGTGATTATTAAATCCATGAAGACCATTCACAGTGCAAGCTTTCCTCTCACCTTCCCATTATTCCATCTCTCGTTCTCAGGTGGGAAAAGTGATGCGTAGCCCCTTCATGAAGTTTGTGGCTCATGCCTCATCCTTTACAATTTTCCTGGGTCTTCTCATCCTGAATGCTGCTGACCGCTTTGCAGGCACCACCCTGCTGCCAAACATGACACACCATCAGCTCCCGGGCAGCTCTGACCCTCTGCTGCTCTACCGCATGACCACAACACCCTTCACTTGGATGGAGATCCTTATCATCTCATGGGTCATGGGTGAGCATAAGATGATTATAGATAATAAAAAAGCAAACAATTAAAAAAACATCTATATAATCATGTCATTTGTGTACTTGTGCTCCTGTTGCAGGTATGATTTGGGCGGAGGTAAAGGAGATCTGGAGTCAAGGACCAGGGGAGTACCTGGTTGAACCATGGAACTTCTTGGACTTTGGGATGCTCGCCATCTTCCTGGCTTCCTTTAGCTGCCGTTTCTCTGCTCTGAGACACGCTAACTTAGCACAGACCTATGTGTCCGCACACTACACAACGCTGATTAATGTCACACTACCCCCAGAGATACACTACTTCACTGTGGGTGAGCAGTTCCACAGTTTCACACAACACATGAAGTAAATCAAATACCATAATGTCCTTAGTTTGTTATCAACTCTAACATTTGTGGTTAGTACATGGATGAGCCACCAAATTCAAACCACCTGCTCAGTAATGTGTAGGACCCACTTCATAGGGGCAGGATCAGGGGATCTTTGAATGAGTCCTGTTTACTGTCGCTCTGGGATGGTGGCAGAGGAAGTTTTTGGTGCCACAGGTTGAAGAGTGCGACTTCAATAATCGAGTTTGTTCTTTTACAGCCTTTCTTTTATTTTGATTTTTTTTTTACTGTGACATTTTGCTATATTCTTTAAGTCTTTATAGGGCAATTTGCCAGTGCAGCAGGGACCATTTTCAGTTCTATTCAATTTTATTTATACAACTGCAAATCACTTGGAAAAAAAAACTCCCAACAATCAGACAACCCTCTATAAACAAGTACCTGTTGACAGTGGGAAGGAAAAACTCCCATTTAACAGGAAGAAACCTCTGCCAAGGAGGGGTAGCCATCTGGCATGAGCGATTGGGGGTGAGGGGAGGGTCTTTACAGGACAATCTGTGTTATAGTAGGGCCTTTACTCTACAATATTAAGCGCCTTGAGGTGACTTTTGTTGTAATTTGGCACTATATAAATAAAATGTAATTGAAACAGAGCAAAAGACACACATTTCTTTCCTGCTGGGGGACACTGCCATGAGGTGATGCGATTGGTTGGCAACAATGTTGAGGGAGGTTGCAAGCATCAAAGTAACATCTGCAGAAATGCCAGAATCCAGAGATTTTTAAGAAAAAGATTCACTTCACTTGTTCATGGCTTTAATGTTGTGTCAGTTGTGGCTGTCAGTCTATAGATGTAAAAAGTAAAAACTATCACTGTCATCCCAGCTTTTCCTGTGTTTATTTTTCTGTCTCTTTAAAGAGAACAAGATGAAATTCAACAACTTTGCTAACACATCCTTTGTTAAATAGCATTTTAGTGCCTGGCTTGTGCTCATTTATCAAAATATCCTCTTCAGTCTGCCTTAAAATAGTAATTGCAGGCTTTAATCAAAGGTGATTTTCTGACTCACGCTTGTGTTTTTTTTGTAGCTCGTATCTACTGGTTGCCGTCAGATCCCCAGCTGGTATCGGAGGGCTTGTACGCCGTTGCTGTGGTGCTGAGCTTCTCTCGGATTGCTTATATCCTCCCGGCCAATGAGAGCTTCGGTCCCCTGCAGATCTCTTTGGGAAGGACAGTAAAGGACATTTTTAAGTTCATGGTCATTTTCATCTTGGTCTTTCTGGCGTTCATGATCGGCATGTTCAACCTGTACTCTTACTACCTGGGGGCAAAGCAAAATGACGCCTTTACAACGTAAGCCAATATCAGTGAACGTCTGCATTTGTTTTTTATTTATTTATTTTTTTCATCAACTTGCACAGACGAATTCATGATGAATCTGGATTCAGTTCTTGATCAACAATGGATTACCAATCCAAACCTAGGATCTCATCACAAGGTTTCACAGATAATTTACATCCTGATCCTGTCTAACTATTCTTATCCAGATCTGAGAGCTGCTTGTTTGCAAGACCCACTCGTTTTGTGGTTATTACAGTTAAAAGAAGCCCCAACATTTTTGTGGCTTGTCACCATTTAAAACTAAGCCCTTGGGACCCTTATCACTGGTCGTGGTTGTAGTGTGGACACAACTTATCATCAGTGCACCCAGGGGGGATTTGATCTCCCCACAGCTAAAGAATTTTTGAGTCCAGAAAAAGTTAAAATATCTTGGATTTCAAACCAAAAAGCAAAATCATGTGGCAATAATGAAAAGAATCTTGACTTTATCTAGGGACCTAGTAGCAGAAATAGTTACAGCTAAAGTTTTACGCAGTCATAATAGAGTATTATAAAAACATGACATTCTGTTGCCTCAGAATCACATTTATTGTGCCTGCAAGTTGATTTTCAAATAAATTCATGCTAAACTTGTATGTTTGTACAATAATGTAAACACTATTCTCAATTATTCTGTAATTCTAACTCCAAAAAACATTTTGTCCTTCTGTTGCTGTTTTAAGAGAGTATCTCTGACGTTAATGATGTACGACTGGCTTGAATTCAAAAATAACTTCCCTCTGTTCTCCCTCTGTCCCTTTATTTGTCTGTGCGTCCGTCCAGCCTGGAGGAGAGTTTCAAGACATTGTTCTGGGCTATATTTGGACTGTCTGAGGTCAGATCTGTAGTGATCAACAACGGACACAAATTCATCGAGAACATTGGTTACGTCCTGTACGGAGTTTACAATGTTACCATGGTGATAGTGCTGCTCAACATGCTCATTGCCATGATTAATAGTTCCTTCCAGGAGATTGAGGTAGGTCATTAAGACGGCAAATCATTCTGTGCCCCAGATGCAAGCTTGAAAATATGAAGCATGGCCTGAAAAAGCAGCCTCACACGTAGCACATGTTCGACTGGTACTTGTATAGCACACAACTCTAACAAAGGTTCACTACAAGGGTCATTCACCCTATCACACACACATTCACAAAGAGAAATAATGTCATTTACATTAAGGTATAAAGGGAAGTGAACTGCTTTCATTTATTTGTGTCAAAGAAAGTGAATACAATTAAATTAAATGTGCCTTTTCCCTTACCCAGCAAACATGCCTGTATAGACCCACAGTTGGTACCTGTGGGTAAAGTGTCCTGCTGTGTGGACATGGTAAACTCCCACTTATTCCATGTGAGCCCCAATTAGGTGAGCCCACACAGGGCTGACAGCAATGTTGCCTTGGAGTCTCTATAAGAGTTTTCTGTGAGTAAGCCCGCTGTGGGTTGCCCACAGAAAACCTATGTGAGCCCCATGTAGGCTAGCACATGTGGGGCCCATAGCAGTTTTGCCCTTTTGCCCTCCCAAGAAGTAATTCTGTTGGGACCCCACAGTGGATGTGTCCAATGTAGTGCCCATAGCAATTTTTCCCTTTTGGGCTCCTGTGAGGATTTTCATAAAGTGGGCTTACCCATAGAAAACACTCAATGAAACACCTATGGGTTAGCCCATTTAGGCCCCACATTAGTTTTACCCCCTGGGGCCCCCATAAGGGTTTTCTGTGGGCAACCCATGGTGGATTTGCCCTGCTCAATGCTCACTCAGATTCACATTCACCCACACCTACCCATGCCTACCCGTGGGCCCATGTGAGCATGGTTGCTGGCACATTGTTTATAAAAATGAGAGCCCATATGGGAAAATGTGATTACCGGAGAAGAAGCATCTGTTGTTAGAATAATCTGTCAATATGTGGAGAGCCCTTGTGAATAAGGAAGTGGCTGGTCCACACTTCATACCAACTGGTGGTTGTAATGCACCACTGCCCCCCCCCTGTCCTGTCAAACATGTATATTTCCTTTCCCTGATACGTTTCCCTTTTTCCCTCATGATTTAATTATTATTATTTTTCTTTAGGATGATGCTGACGTCGAGTGGAAGTTTGCTCGTGCAAAACTTTGGTTCTCCTACTTTGAGGAGGGAAGGACCCTCCCCGTGCCCTTCAACCTAGTCCCCAGCCCAAAATCTATGCTCGGACTGGCCACAGGCATCAAGTCCTTGCTCCTGCAGTTAGTTGAAGGACACAGCAAGGAGAAAAATGAGACACAACTCAACCAGGTACCACACAGTATGGCGATTAATTCCCTAATATAGCCAATATTTATCCATTCGCAGCTTGAAAGGTAACGTGATAGTTCGGCATTAGTGGCAGAGACTTAGCACCTCCCAGTGGTATTACTGCCATACAACAGACTGCGCCTCACACCCTCTTTTTGTTCAGCCAAGTTTAACCTGAGAAATGTCACAGCTGTTCAGCTAATTTCAGCTCAATCTTCCAGCTTGGAGTAAACAAAAACTCAGGATATGGTGCTTCTACCAGCCGAACCAGATATCAGGTATGTGTTTGTGTATTTCACTATGTTTTAAAACATAATTATTTAAATACTTCATCATGCATAGCAGCAGAAGTATACTGTTACAGTAAATATTAATGTGACACACCACGCACCCACACAGTGTTCGATTATGTTGTAACAGTCTTTATTTGTGCAGTGTATCAAGCGCACAATGCTTTTCTCCAGCAGCTCAGCCACAGAGTTCCCTGGCCGGCACCTTAATGATTCTGGACAACTTTCCAGCTGTCCCTGCAAACACGCGTGCACACACACACTCCTCCTCTCTGGTCCTCAGCGCCACTATAAAAAGAGTAGCATTCATTACTGAAAACCCTTCCACCTGGCCCTCAGCTTCCCTGGCACAATTAATTAATAAAGGAACTGATCATTTGTTTTGGTTTGTTTTAATGGTATCTTTGCGCAGAACATTTTGTTCATAATTCAAACCCGTTTTTCTTTACTGATTGCAGAAGATCATGAAGCGCCTAATAAAGCGGTATATCATCAAAGCACAAGCAGACAGAGAGAGTGATGACATCACTGAGGGTAAAATAATAAAGAGCACCATTTGTCCTCCCATGTTGGCATCAACATTTTCTTTAATAGCTTTACATCTATTTTTTTTTAAATCCAGGAGAGCTGAAAGAAATCAAGCAGGACATTTCCAGTTTGCGATATGAGCTGCTGGAAGAAAAAGCACAAAACATGGAGACGCTCGATGGGCTCCTGAAGAGGCTGGGAGAGATCAGCACGCCTTCATCATAGCACTGTCTGTCATAAGTGAAGTGCCTGATTAAGATTAAGTGCCTGTTCACTGTCAAAAAAATGCTGTATATATAGTGACACAACATTACTAACGATAAATGACAATGTACGTATGTGAATAGAAACATGAAACATAAACGGTCAAACGTATGTGACTGACAGTGTGATATGCATTTTTTTGTAAAGTACAGACAATTTAATGTTTGAAAATAACCCATGAATCAATTTTAATATTCTATACTTACCTACACACACCCACAGAGTACTGTCCAAAAGTCATCACCCATTAGTTCTTCATATTTTGTTTCCAGGTGGTCAAACGTTGCAATTTTTAAGGTGGTCTTAATCAATAGTTCTCCAGCTTTCTGAAGCTCTTTCAAAGTTTTTCTTTGGACATTTGCTGCTTTTCACTAATTTTTCAGTCCAGTTCTTGTACCTGAAGGTTTTTTGTTTGTTATGCCATTTAACACTGATCTATGAGTTACACATCTAATTCAACATAGCAAAGAATCAATTTAAATTGTACATTTAGGCATTTTGTTAGTAGCAGCCTGTTACAAAAACATACAATTTGTTTCTTTAATCCAATCTCCAAAAAAAGCCAATGATAACACAGTTACAGGAATGAAATTGTACTTTTGCACCAACAATGTGATTCCTAAAAGATATATTGGTCAAAAAAACTGGGATATCTTGGCATGGTGTACAGTATGTCCTCAAAAAACTCCAATGGGCAGGAAACTGGAGTGGCAGACATAAAAAATTATCTACAGCATAAACGAAAAAAAAAAAATCAGCAAAGACCTGAAAGGACCTGAGAGCTGCATTGGGGCTTTCAGTCAATCTACTACTGCTCAGTGAAGTAGAAGAAAATGGTCTTAGTGTAAGGGTGGCTGTTGAGAAGCCATTATTAAGGAAGGGAAATAGGGAGAAAAGGCTGAGGTATGACAAATTACACAGGAACTGAAAATCAGCGGGAACAGGTCTTATGGAGGTCTTCACATTATTGTCACTATGTTTGAGGATATCAGGAGAGGGGTACAACAGTGAGTGTCTACAGCCATCTGTTGAACATGGTTGATGCTCTGTCATGATTTCTGACTGCATTTCAGCCATAGGTGTTGGAGATCTTGTCAACACTGACTGAAACATGAACACGGAAAGGTACCATCATCATCATTTGAGCCACAATGCAATACCATCTGGAAAGCATCTGACTGGGTTAGAATGACATGACAAACATACTAGAAATGCAGAAAAATCATACTTGAATAAAAACACACACAATGGAAAACTATCAATGATGGAATGGCCTCCCCAGAGGCCAGACCTGAACATTATTATAGCAGTGTGGGATCATCTTGATGGAGAATGGAACAAAGGGCAGCAACATCCAAAGATGAGCTTTGGATGTTTAAGCAGTCTTCTATTCCTGAAGACTACAGGAGGTGAGGCCATGTTGAAGAATAAAGGTGGCCATACCAAATATTAACTTTCAAGCTTATTAGAATTGTACAAACTCAACTTTGTGCCTATATTTCCATGTAACTTTGCACACATTTAATCAAACCTATTTCTATTTTCCCAGTAAAATATTAAGAACTGAGGGGTGGCTCAAGACTTTTGCACAGTGCTGCAGATACACAAGTTTCCTTTTGTGTAGATATAATTTACATTTCTTATTTTCTACACATTTATTAAAAATATACCTAAAGCTATCAGGACAATAGTCATTTAAAGTGGTACATAATCTAAACCTGGTAAACTAAAAAAGCAAAATAAGAAGCATGCATTGTAATAAGTCCAACCTCAACCTACAGATAAAACCTTTTTTTTTAAGCAAAAGTATTTATTAAAACAGCAAACTGACAGAGCCAGGAGGAAAAAAAGATGTTTTGGCAGGATTCAGACCAGCAGTTCATACAGTTTTAAGGCACAGCGGTGTGAACACTTCATTTCTAATCTTAATATAGTTTTAATTAAACATATAAATTACCAAAACGGATAGAAAAACACTGTTTCCATGTACCTATTTGACACATTTAATCTAAAGGTGGCATCCTAAAAAAAGGAGCTGATAATGGCAATTAGGAGAAACTATCAGGCAAGTCAAATATTACCATCTACTGTATGATAAGATGGTTAATAAAGCACAACATGGTTACATACAGTATACATATTGTTCATATCCTGCCACAGTAGTCAGTGATAAGCGTCACAGTTACATGATAAATATATTATATCTTTAATCAGCAGCACAAAGCAGAACTCTATGCACTGGAGATCAGTAAAGTCCAAGTTAAATCCATGTTTCAGTGATGTGGCGACATGATCAGGAACATCACATGTACGTGATGTAGTTTTCAGGTACGAGGCCTGTTTTGCCGTTGTATGTTGCCTGAAGCCATCCAGGTTCCACAGACGGGCACACTGCAGACACAAACAGCCCAGTTAAACTCAGCACGTCGAGACAAAGACCCTCGTAAACCACTCA
>VOQK01002563.1:22025-33538 GCA_015052645.1 Benitochromis conjunctus
CTTACACAGACACCTTGCTCTCTACAACCTACAAAGCTGAAAAACTGCTGTTATGTCAGGATGGCACATTACTCAGATCCAGTGACCCTCATGTTAAATTTTAGTCCAGATCATGACTTTTCCATTGAACTTTTCAACAATGAACAACGAGTAATGTTTAATAAAAACAAAACAGCTAAGATATGTAATTAATGTTCAATGAGCTACAATGCTGTAATGCAGGTCAGATGTCTTATCTAGTTTTATGAATGAACAAAACACAGCTTGAAACACCCCTGAACACCTGATACTGAAATGCAGTCTGTGTAGAGATGAGTAAGAACAAACAAACAAGTCCAACAGAAGCTACAGGTAGAAGCAGTGATGTTAGCTCCCCAATGGAACAGGACCGGACCCTTTAAGAGGCAAGTTTACCAATAAGTCAGTGCTCCTAGCTGCTATGCAGAGCTTTGTAGCTGTACCTGTTAAAGCTGCCTGCTGCAATTTGAGGGCAGTCTAAAGAGGCTTGAGGATAATGTTGTTCAGGCTTTTTTTAAATAACATGTGAATCTTTCAAATATGCTTCTATTACCTGTCGAACATAACTGCTTAGCATTCGACCTAAACACAGACCCATTAACACAGTTTATGCACTGTTGGCTGTCTGTTGGTTGGATTCCCATAATCCTTCTCTATGTGTAGGTGGAGAGAGACACATAAATGGACCTTAAACTGGGCCTTACCCAGTCCTGCCTAACTGATTTGTTGCATGAAATGACATCACAGTGCATGCACACTCGAGAAAACACAAAAACATCTCGATACCAGCTGTAAACGGGAAGGCCCGTGGAGCAGATGCCAGATGTTATCCAGGTACCGATATCATTGTTATACTAGTAGTAAACAAAGCGAGCCCTCTCTCAGGGAATTTAATCTTACCATTTGAGAATAGCGCCCCCTGTGGAAAACTGAGTTCATGGCTGTGCTCTGCCTCACAGGAGTAAAGAGCTTTAGCATCCCTAAGAAAACAAAAAGAATTTAAATACAAAGTCAGTAAAGGGGTGTTTTTCTCTATCTGTGCAAAGACGTGGCAGAGCAGAGAAACCTCAAAGTCAACATACCTTCCAGTGGAACACACGTCTAACGCTGAGGAGAATATCGAACTTTCACGATGCGGCAGTCTCGCTGATAATCTGTCACACACAAACACAAAACTGTCATCTGCGATACGTAACTTGAAAAACATCTCCTAAGATCATTTCCATCTTTAATTGAGAGTCAGTAAGTGACCAGGTCTGGGTTGAGAGCACCATCACCAGCTTTTGGTTCAAAGGTAAAACTGTGCGGTTAGACCACCTTTATATAAATTCATTTGACAGGCACTCACAGTGATCCAGGTCTCTGATAACCATTGGTGGACACAGAGTGTTTTGAGGTCAGATCGGCGCCACAGCGGATGCGTGAACTTTTACGCATGTGCGTAGCCTCCTGTGGGTCCAGCGACATGAGACTCTGCACCGATCCATGACAGCTTTTGTAATCTGCGACACGCCACACAAGAAATCAGAAGCAAACAAAGGACAGCTATTTAATGTTTATCTTTAAAATACAGCTTTGACTTTGGATTTCTGCAAAAGGCTCAGCTAACAGGAGCAGGTGAACAGAGTTACGCACCCTCAGAGATGTGTAGGGAGGTGAGAGAGGAAGATGTGGAAAGCCGGTAGGGAAACAGTGAAGAGGAGGAGGAAGAGGAGGAGGAGGCAGTTCTGTAAGCAGTTCGAAGCTGCCGAGGAGAGGTAGAATCGGACACGCTGGTGTCTGTGACAGTGGCACTGGGTGCATTTCTTCCATCCACCAATTGGGTGCTTTTCAAAGAGGAGACAGACGCCACCCTCTGAACTGGTCCAGCCTCCCTGAGCGAGGAGGCGCGCTCTACTGACGAGTTCTGGGCAGAGGAAGTGGACGTGGAGGCTCTGGAGGGAGATCCTGACTCTTTCCCAGAAGCCAAGGAGTCAGCTGAGTTCCTTTTGATAGACTTCTCCACAGCAGAAAGTAAAGAGGATGTGGAGGAGGAGACAGAGGACTTCTGCTGAGTTGGAGTGAGCTGAGTGGATGTCCAGGATGCAGAAGGCAGGAGGTGGGGGGAGGAGGCACTGTCTGTCGGGGGTTTCTGATCATTCCCATTTTGTGGCGGTGAGCAAGAGGAAGCTGCAGGAGGAGAGGATTGTTTTGACGAGGGTGAGCTGGGCTCAGCAGCAGGTGAGGATGGAGGGGAGGTTTGAGACAATCCGTTCTTTTCAGAGGAGTGTGAGGACAGAGACTCCTGGCTGCCCATCGGAGTCGTGCTGGAGCTGCTACTGAATGTATCACCTGGAGAGAGAAATGGAAACAAACCCTTCAAATAAGACTTTCCCAATGTTAATGCATTAGCCTGTTATCTCACTATCTCACTGACTTATTCTAGTAATGGAATTAAGACTCTTTGAAAAAAATTCTTGGCTCATGCTTTAATACCAGATTTTGAGACTTGTTTCAACTCTGCACTGCAAAATGAGGAATTAAAAAAACGAGCTATCCAATGTTAGAACGCTCAAAAAATGCTAAAAAATGCTTCTTTTAAGTTTCTTTAGGGATAAAAAATCTTTTAGGAGAAGTACCGAGATGCTTTATTTAAATAGAAGTGCCAATAATGGAAAATTACATTTTAAATAGAGACTCCTTTAATTAACCATTTAAATATTTAGGTTGTATGTGTGACTGAGCGTCCACGTCACTTTTACATAATTCAGGTCAATTCAATTTCAGTGATAGAGCACCAACAACAGTCGCCTCAAGGCACTAATAAAAGTATATAACAAGAACATAAACAAGTACAAGAATAAACCCGAAAAAGAGAAATTGCACTGTACATTTTAAGAAATAAACTGCAAATATGACACAAATTAAAATTCCTATATGCAATTAATATTTACTTTTTGTTTTTTATTTCATCACAACAAAAAAGTACAATTTTCTGGCAATTATTTCATGGTTTGGACTTTAAAGGTTTAAATTTAACTTAGATATTTTTGAATTAATGAGAAGAACGGGTGTCGACTTACAGATACAGTCTTTTAAAAACATAATAATTTGCAAAGACTGCAAACAGCTGGTTGAATTGTTAAAAATGAGAAGCATTCTTTTATTATCTTCTCATTCTAAAGATTAACTAGGAGCCATAGCTTTCAAATACAGTAAATGAAGTGGTACAAAGCAGCAGAAAATGGAAATGTAGTTGCTTCCAATTGTATTTGAGCAAAATGATTGACTTCGTGTGTTTAGATACTAAGACTCACTGTCATTGTCTGCCAGGCAGAGAGCAGGAGGGTATAGGCGGGCTCTTCTCTTTCCAGATGACAGACAGATGGCCTTGCTCCTGCGGGGAGTTGACCGAGATGATGGAGCCTGAGGCAACGGCACTGACAGGTCTGGGGCCTCACCAAAGATCTAAGCGCAGAGTATACACTTACGTTAAGTGTGTGTGTGAATTAAAGGGTTGGTGTACATCTCTGTAAGCCCACCTTATCATGATTTTCAATAATAATCTCCACCACAATGTTCTGAAACTTGATGTTCATCATAGCAGCCACTGTCTCCTCCTGGGACCTCATCAAAGTGGGACCGAAAATCATTCCCAAGTTGGACACAGTCATCATGTTTTCATCACTGTGAGAAGACACCCTGCACACACGGACACACAAAACAGTGGGCATTTTTATTTACTGATAAACTAACAGAAAAAGTATCAAAGAAAGCAAAATGAAATCAAAATGCGCATACTTGAGGAGATGGTTGGTTAAGAGGTCCAACATTGTTCTGTTTTTTTCTGGTAACTTGTGTACAAGAGCATGAATGGCTCTCACTCTGTGGTTCAGGTCATCATACCCTTTAAACAAACACAGGGTACACAGAGAGGGATGTGATTTGCTTCTGTTTACATCGCATACAATATGTGAAGTGAAAGTTTCAGTCTAAATACTTCTAAAATATTGTCAGTCATGCTGTACTCTGTAATTTAAAGAGGCGGTAAGATTTTACTTGCGGCCCTGATGAAGTCTTTGTGCAGCCTGTAGGTCAGCAGTGGTTCTGCCAGGCACCTGCACACACAGAATGATAGAAATGAGAAATGCATAATTCATGAGGAGCATTACTGAAAAAAAGGTGCTGTTTGCTACCTGAAGTAATCCTTGAGGCCACTAGTTATGGTCTTCGTGTCCCAGGCATCTGCCTCCAGCTGCATGTCAGAGGCAGCTGTAGAAGCTGTAAATTTAGACTTTTAAATATACCTGATAATCTTTGTGCTGAAATAAATCTTCCCCATGCACGGGAATAACAAGGCGTATCTCACCAAACACACTTGTCATCAACCGCTGAACCTTAGAGTTCACTCCTCCTGTCCTGTAGAGTCCCAGAGTCGTAATGCCTGCAGGTTTTAACATATATGTCACAATAAACTCTCCAAAGAATTAGATTTTTCCCATATGAACATTTTAAGAATGGGGAATACCTCTCGCTTCAACCAGCTCGATACACTTCTTAACAAATTTGAAGCCTGCCTCGTTTAGAAATGCTGTGAATCACAAACACAAGATCAAGTAAATCTCTGAGGCACTGCGACACACATGCTGTAAGATGGTAATAAACAGAGAATTGAATACAAAGCTATTCAACACTTACTCTCTTCTTTTTTACTGAGCAATGACGGCAGAGTGTATATCTGAACAAAGAAAGATAAAAGGTTATTTAGTGTAAGAGCAAAAATATGAGTGTAATAATATATCTAGGTGAGGTATCCCTGCACCCCCCCATTGGTAACTTATATAGTGGATATTTTCATACAGGTTCCTTCCCATCCATTGCCTCCATCCACAGCCGTCTGTTGGCCTCGGAGAGAGCCTGCAGGGTGATGACACCGTGTCTGCAGTGAAAGAGAGGTTATTTTAGAAAAAATAACTCCAGCAGCAAAATCTCAGTTTATTCAGTTCGTAAATAATGTCTTTGTTTTGTTTTCATCTCACCGCTCCACCACCTCGATGTCGAAGCAGAAGCGTTTGTCTATTGAATCGGTCTTCCTTCGGACACATGAGCGCAGCCTGAACATCTCTGGCGTATTGTGCACCACGCCGTTCTGTTGACAGGGAAATGTGCTTTCAGTATGTGCTATTATAGTCTAATAATGCATGTGACAAAGTCTGAGCTTTTGGTATAGCCAATAAATATTACTGCTCAATCGTTTAAAGACCATATTTGTGCTTTTTCAAGTCTTACTTTTCAGTCTTTGCCAAAATACTACAAATAAGTAGCTTAGAAAGTGAAACTAACCTGGACAAGACGAGTGAGTTATCCACAGCTTCATGTTTTTGTAAAAGTTTTACTAACAAATTGTCTTAATTTGATTACATTGTATTTAGAATTCAAATTATTGAGCTCCCTACTTTTAATTTTTTTGGTTTTAATTATTTGGCTCCTTTAATTTTTTTATATTATTTTTTTGACATAATGTATTTATTCTTCTTATTTAAGCTATTTTAGTACATGTTTAATTCTAATTTTTATCTGTTGTAACAAAGGCATTTCCCTAACTTTTGGGATAAATAAAGTATATCTTATCTTGCATGTGCAGCAGGAAGGATGTTTTCAAAGCAATGCTGCTGGACATTCAAGTGAAGAGCTGCAATGCCTAAACCTTGCATGTCAGAGCTGAGTTGTCAGAAATCACAGATCACGCTGAAGTAGTTTCAAAATTTGAAAGTGAGCCCAGTGCAGAAGCGTCTGATGACCATGTTTGGTATAAACGGATTAAAATGTGTAAAAACACACAGTGTGGATTTCCTCACCTGTCTGCTGGCTGTTCTGATCTCTGTGTTGCTCATGGTGAACATCTTGGAGGTCCTTTCATAAGTACAGTAGTATCTGGTCCACACACTTCCCAGTGGACCTACATAATCGATAGAACACACGTTTTCATGCAGTTGAACTTGAGTGTTTTCAGTCTGAATGTGAGTTTGGGATCTTCTAAGAATAAGGGAGAGGAGAAAGTATGAGTGTCGCAAATCTCACGTTTCTCCTGTATATACAGATATCCCTCCATGGTAAAGCAGCTGGGCGCTTTGAAGTCCTCTTCTGCAGATCTGATCCTCTTCATCAACCTCTCAACCTCGGCACGTGTACTTTCAAAGTTATTGCGAGCCTTAACAACAAACACATGCATAATTTGAACAGGAAACCACAACAAAATGAGGCTTGCTTACACACTTGATGGTCATGAAATATACAAATCTTTAAACAATGTAGTCAGGAAATGGTTTCTTCATCCAGACTACATGACTACAAGAGTTTCTTTGTTAATCTGAGCTCATTATGTCATATATATTATTCAAAGCAGTGCACTGATTTCTCATTTGCATTTTTAAAAATCCAGCTTTTAAAAAATAAAAAAGACACACAGGTTTTCACCTGATAGAGAAGTAAGAGTAAATATAAATTAACAGACCTTACATACAAATTTAAAACAGTCTGAAAAGGTTTATGGGGCCCAGGACATTTTTGCAGTCTGGAAATAATTTATTAAAGAGAACCTATTTAGATCACTTTCACTTTCATAATAGTAATATAGGGTCTGATGCATCTGAATTTTGCCTGTAAGATATTTTAATTGATGCCAAAAATGTGGGTAAATCAGACAAAACACATCATTGACAAGTAAGCATTACTGGCTCCAGATGTTATCCAAGACATATGCAGTCAACAATCACTTACATTTTGCAGATTAAACTGAAGCTGCTGCTTATAGGGTTCAAACTCAGAAGCCAACTCGTATCCCTCATGGTAAAATGTAAACAGCCCCTGAAGGAAGGCTAAAAGCTGGAGAGCAGAGGCACAGGAAAATGTTAGCTGGGGGCTTGGGAGTGAGGAGTATAATGAGAGGATTACAAAAGAATGATTGTCAGTCATCAGCTCAATCAATCCAAAATAACCTCAGCTGGAGAAAACCTCTCGATCTCTGTCTGTCGTTTGGTTTGCTGCCCTTGTTTACTTTACAACAAAGAGTTTCCTTTACTGTCTGCCAGAAAAATCTCAGTGCAGGAAGTGCTGTTACAGCAACAGGAAGTGGGCTTTACTGATATGTATCATTAAAACATGTTTATCACTGAACAAACACGCTGTGTAACGTGTATTTTTCAGAACATGGCTTTCTTTTTTTTTTTATTAAGCTGAAATTTTCTAACTTGATGTTTATGGCACAGAAGAGACTCATCACTCAATATTTTCCTGCGATGTCACACTGGTGACTAGGTTTTCCCTCTACTGATCAGAGCAAAAAGTAAAGTGTGAACTGGCAACTCGACACAGGAGGCAAATACCTGATAATGATTTCATCTCATGCGTTATGAAAAGTAAAATGTGTATTGCACTTGTGTTGTGTGAACTCACTGGCTCTACAAATTCAAACTTCTTTCTCTCCTGCACTTCTTGGATCTTGAAGACATACTGGAGAGACGCGTCATAAAAAATCTGCCTGTCTTTACTCATCTGTGAGTCAGCCTGCAACAGATACAGCAGAAACACCCACGCATGTTTAGTGTATTTAATGTTTACTTTTTATTTATATGTAACAACTTGTGTAAGGGTTTACCTCTTGCAGCTGGGACTCCTTCTTCTTGGAAGACAGACTGAGATGTTTCTCCAGGACAGAGTAGTACCGTTCTGTTTCTTTGTCAAATTGCTTTTTTTCCTCCTGAAAAGAGTGAGAGATCCACAGACTTAAATAAATAAATACATTTAAATCTGCCAATAAAATGCATTCAGTTTACATTTTAGGTAACACAAATGTGTCACACATGGACTTTTACATCTCTGTTAGTCGGGCTGAAAGTCTTAACACATTACAGATGTGTTGTGACCAGTGACCAAACAAGCGTAAGTTACAGTATTTTATTCTTTTTCTAATGTTGTATTTTTTTACTTAAACCATGAACTTCTATTTTGTAAAATATTTATAACATTTTACAGTATAATTGTATAAAGTTACAAGTTATAATTATAATTATAAAGTTATAATTGTATAAACAAGATTATTCTTGAAACAACTGAAACAATTCAACCATTTCTCACAAATGTATGTTTTATACCCAGTCCAGCTGTACATAACTTTAACATTTTTGTACTGTATCTAAGCATAAATACTGGACACTTGTAGTTTACTTGAAACATGTCATTTATAATTTTAAAAATGTCATGTTTCCAGCTTTGGAAATTTGCAGATTTGTCTTTGCTT
Organism: Benitochromis conjunctus; assembly: GCA_015052645.1. NCBI lineage: Eukaryota > Metazoa > Chordata > Actinopteri > Cichliformes > Cichlidae > Benitochromis > Benitochromis conjunctus. The sequence goes on from VOQK01002563.1 coordinate 30,322, forward strand.
TTAATAATTTAGATTTATTTATTGAGCTCTTGGTCATTTTGAGACTTTAGGCTGTTTGCTAGCTATCCAGATTGGCGTCACAAGGATGCTGGAGCCTATCCCCGCAGACACTGCATGAAAAGCAAGCACATGCACTGCACAAGTACTTATACACTGCTTTTGACTGAATCCAGAAATGCCACAAAGCAAACACACAGCATACAAAATGGAAATAAGAATAATGCTAAATTAGTTTTTTGAATGTAATAAAAATATTGTTTTTTTTGTATGTAATTTTAAAACAGTTGGGACTTTTGGCTGTAAAATGTAAATAAAGAATGTCTGTTCAGTTCCTCAATGTAAAACTGTTAAAACCTAAGTGTGTTTTATACTTTCCACATCTGCGAGCCTGCTTGGTGTCTGTGAATTTAAATTACAACACACCAACTACGTATGCACCTAGGCAGTGCACTTTAAAGAAGTATAACTGGAATGATTACTCAGTCGTTAGGTCTCCAGTAGTCCGTGTATAATCGAGGCTTTAGAATATCTCATCATCTACATCTCTCCATGCTACCCTGTCGCACCTGGAGCACCAGGGGAGCTACACACACCTCCTCTTTATTGACTTTAGCTCTGCCTTTAACACCATCCTTCCTCACAGATTGGTGAGCAAGCTGTTAACCCTAGGAGTCCCATATTCCACCTGTCTATGGATTAAGAACTTTCTGACAAACCGTACACAAACGGTTAGGTTGGGCCCCCACATCTCCTTTTTCATATTATTCTTTTGTAATTATATTTAAACTTTTTCTCTTGACACCACAGGTTAAATCTTTATAATAGAAGAAGCTACATACAAACATATTCCAGAAACACCACCATCTTCTCTGGGCTAAAGCTTATTTGAAATGAGGCAAAGCAGAAAACTGTTCTGTGGTCAGACTAAAGGGGAGACACACCTTTATCTGGTTTGTTATCAATGCTCAGCTGAAAAGTTTTAATCTCTGGGGGTGCGTCAGTGCTGTGAAATTAACAGCTTGCACATCTTGAAAGGGGCCGTCAATGCTGAAGGTTTTACAAATTTTACAGCAACTTGTGTTCCCATCCAGGCAGTCTTTTCAGGGAAGGCCTTGGATTTTTCAGCAAGACAACGCCAACTACTCAAACAGTATGGGTTCACAGTAGAAAAGTCTTGCAGTCCAGACCTTTCAACAGCTGAAAACATTTGGACATAATGAAATAAAAAATATGTCAAAGAAAACTCAGGGCTGTTGAGCAGATTTAACTGGTGAGATCGATCTGCAAATCCCTGCGTTCCCCTTTTTGTTTAAATTTCTCACATCGTCCTAACTTCTTACGTAATTTGTTTATTTGATAGAATAAAAGTTAGTAGTCACTAAAGTTTCTAGGTTTATCCTGCTGGGTCTGTGAGTTTCAGTAGCATATTTTTTGGAAGAGACACACTAAAAATAGTTAAAATAACATCTCTTACAAAAACAGCTGTAGCTCTCAATGTCACATGTGTATCTCTATTCTCTGAGAAGTGACTACTGGCACTTCTCACGCAAACACCTGCAACATTTCAGACTGAGGAGTTACTTCCAAGAATACAAAGAAATGAGCTTTGATTTCATTTTCAGAACTAGTAAATGACCACATAAAGCTGTTATCTACATCTCTATTTTTTACTGAGAAAGAAAAAAGGAAAACAAAAAATAGATAAACTGGATTATACAACTTAAGACAGCTGCTGAAACCAGACACCAAACTCATTTTGTGTTTACACTGTCTGTCTGAGTTCAACCATCCCTCTGTCTGTGACATGCCCCTTTTCTTGCCCTCCCAGCGTCCGTTCCCATGACCTTGTTGCTGACACTGGACTGTGATCCATCATTTATCTCGACAAATTGGATTCTCTGATCGCTGACTAACAACCCGAGCGGGACCAGAAAGAAGCAGAGCGATCTGTCTGATCACCACCCAGAGTGCTGCATAGCAAATGAAAGCAACATCCATGTTCATAATTTACTCAGCAGTGACCCTTCAACTCTAAGAGGAGGAGGTATACCTTTACAGCTCCAATCTGTTCCTTTCGAAACTTCTCGAGCGGTGAGATCAAAACATCATCAGCATTTTGGATCTAAGAGAGGAAAAAAGAAACACAGCAGTCAGCTCAGTGTGTCATAACAGTAAATATTAAGACCAGCAACATAAATAAAGCAACAGCTCCCATGACGACTTTAGGGTCTTAATCAAAATAGCTTTTGTCAAGTCTTAGTGGTCAGCAGGGGCTTGCCTTTTATTATTCTATTCTGAGTTTTACCTTAAAAACAAGCTAATTTTACTTAAAATATTTCAAATAACAAGAAAATCTGTTGATAACTTCAACAAATTGTTGTATAAAAGCAAATTTATTATTGAGATTTACTTTATTTATTTGGTGTTGTCAATTGTAAAACTATTTAAATGGAAATTATTGAGAACAGAGGCAGCATGGTATGTATATTTGAGCAAAGCAAAGGATCTGAAGATTTAAACATCCTTTAATGCCTACACTTTACCTGCTGCTGACATAACAAAAAAAAAACAAAGCCTAAGCTTCATCAATTTAAAGAGCTGACCAAACATCACAGTAACACCCAGCACAAACATTTAGTTATGATTTCATCATGCTTGACACATACAGTACTCAAAGTCTCAAGCCATCCCCCATTCCTTTATACTGTGCTTCCAAGAAGCCAGACTTTGCAATAGTTCTCCGGGTTTTCTGAAGGTCTTTTAAAGCTTTTCTTTGGACACTGGCTTCTTTTCTCACACATTTTCTATCCAGTCTTTGTATCTGACAATTTGCAAAATGACAATTATCCCAAACACACTGCCAATGAGGTAAAAGCATACCTGGATAGAAAACACACAATCAAACACTGTTAGTCATGGACTGGCCTCCCCACAATAATGTTGAACCTGGACTTCAACATTACTGAAGCAGTGTGAGATGAGAATGGAACAAAAGGCAGCAAACATCCAAAGAATAAAAAGAAAAGAACTGATTGTCCTTCAAGAAGCCTGTAGAATTGTTTCTGAAGACTTGTTGAAGAATAAAGATGGTCAGTGGTGATATCAAATTTTGACTTTAAAGTCTGTCAGAAATGCTTTTTTTTTTTTTTTTTTTTTTTTTTTTTCCCATATATTTTTTTTTTTTTTTTTTCTTAAAAAAATAAAAAAAAAAGAGGGG